>JAULAV010007492.1:0-182010 GCA_030789695.1 Scilla litardierei | reverse complement strand
TTGGTATGTCAATCCTAGCTGGATTTTTAGTAGCAAGTATGTGTGAATATGAAAATATTTATATTGTCAGTAACTATGTCTGATAACTGTTTAACAGTTTCGTAAGTGTGGATATTCAGGATCTCATCACAATTCATGATAATCAGATCATAAGTATTAATGATTTAAATGGTCAATTGGGCTTCAGGCTCATGGATGATTATAGTATATCTATTGAACCTAATGCTGTGGAATTAAAGTTGTGAAGGATCTTCAGGATCTCATTGAATCTTTAAAAGAGGGCACATCAATGCACGTCTTAGGAGAAGTGATTTTAAATGCTTCCCCTGTTCAGAGTGCTCGGAATCTATTTATTTGGGGTAACTACTTCCGATAAATAGTTCTAAGATCGCATTTTGATGGTTTATAGTGGTGATATGGGGATGTATACTCATCATAGCATAATCTATAAGATGTGCTCTAAACGCTTCCCCCGTTAGGGTTTCTCGGAAACTGTTTATATGAGGTGATCAGGCTCATATAAATAGGTTCTAAGGAGGCTTTTTTGATGGTTTGCATTGTAATTGCATGTTCCCATGTGGTCACATACAATTGAATTTTTAATGGATAAGTAATCAGTTTAAATCATTTTAATGATTTATATAACCCATTTTTGGTGTGAATACAAACTTTAGGGTGTTCGACACTTTTCCAGTTGCAAATACATTTTGATTTCCCAGTGTTATCCAATGTTCCTGCCATTTAGTAATGTGTCCCATTTGCTTTGAAAAAGCTGGACTGTGGTTGGATAATATGTTTGATAATGGCCATTTTATAGGATATATGGATGAGTACTCTAAGGTACATCATCAGCCATATGTAGGGAGTGAGTAAGTCCACTTGTATCCCTCAAATACCGTAACGACCCGCTTTCTAGGATACTCGGGAAGTACGAATCCGTCCCAAGTATTCCTAGATCAATGAGTGTTAAGTAGAAAGAGAGAAGGAAGAGAGTAGAAAAAGAACACTGCAGGTCACCACGCACATGCTGGGAAGTACAAGTAAAACTCCATCACAGATAAAACACTGAGAAATAACAAAGGTACAATATTTCATTTTATTAATACAATGATATATCTTTTACATACACCATCTGTACAAAGTGGGTACAAAAGAGGGAAGCTACACTAAGACAACAATAATCTTATACAACTCCAAGTCCAGTTCCAACTTATACAACACCAACATCCTCATCGTCACAATCCCTAAGTACAAGGTCTACCAGGAAAAAGAAACACCCAAAAGTACAAGTCTCTCATCACACCCCTCGCCACCCGGTCCCACAACTGATCACCACCTCCAAGCTCCAGCCTCCAACTCATATAACCTGAAAATTCAACGGGGACACGTCAAACCATGATGTAACGGTCGGTTTCCGATCGTACTTTCTTTGTGCACGTGCTCTTGATCGTGCACGTGTTTATTTTAGACTCTATTTGATTTTGAACATTTTTGTGTGGTATGTCGTTGTGATCGTCTCTGAGGGTATTAGATTGTGGAACTATTTTGGAACGACATTTCTCGAGTCGTTCTTCCGTGATTCTATCTTATTTGATATGACGTCACGACTTTCTGTTTTGACGCGAGACGTTTCTATTTTTAGTTTCGTCTCTCGACGTCGAAATTTAGATCCGTCTTCTTCGTTCTTTTCGTTGCCCCGATCACCCCAATATTTATTTTACAATTTTTGGGCTTAATTTGACCTATTTTCCATTTTTGAGTAAGTTTTAAATAATTTTAAAACATATTTTTATAAGTATTTTAATTATAATAAAATTCCTATTTAAATATAAAACTTTAAATAATTTTTTGATCAAGTCTCATATTTTTTTGGCCGCACACATCTTTGCGTGAGGGAGAGAAGAGTAAATTTGATCTAAATTAACTATTTTAAATTATTTTAATTATTTTCCTTGAGCCCTAGACCAAACCCTATCATAAACCCTAGGCAAGCCTATTTTCGCAGCCACCCCAACCCTAGCCGCCGTTTTTCTCTTCCAAAGCTTTGTCGCAACTCCGTTCAGCCGCCGCCAGTGTCTGACCGAGGAAATCCCTTGATTTCCGTCGGTCTGACCGAGAGAACAGCCCGCACCGCTGCTTCGTCCGCTCCGCTGCACCGTCGCCCGTATCGCCCCGTGTCTGACCGACCCGCTCCATCGGTCTGACCGGAGCGCCCGCCCGCATCGCCCGTCGCCCGCATCGCTCAGCGCCTGACCGACCCGCCCTGTCGGTCTGACCGAAAGCCCGCTCCGCATCGCCGCTTTGCTGCAACGTTGCAACGTTACAGCCCCAGCCCAAGCGCCTGACCGAGAGCACCGCTCGGTCTGACCGAGCCGTTCCCTCGCTCCGCACCAAGCCCCGCCCCCCTATGTCCGACCGAGAGCTCCCCTCGGTCTGACCGAGGATTTCTCTCGCAGCGGCCGCTGTGACCGACCCCGCTGCGCTGTACAGGCCATCCGCAGTGTCTGACCGAGCCAAGCCCCCGCAGCGGCTAGTGTCTGACCGACGGCCGATCGTCGCAACATCGATTCTTCCGCACCAACTCCTGTTGTGGGCCTCCCAAGTTCTCCAGAAGTGTTGTGGGTCCCCATTTGACCCCTAGCGCTGATGTGGGCCCCACTTAGGTGTTCTACTTTGTGGAATTGCCGTCTACGACGTTACGACACGTCGTAGGCCTTCGTCGCAAGTTTCAGCTTTTGGGAATTCGTGCGTGGACCAGATTTGACGCTGAGGAGTTCTTCGTTCAGACACGACTTCCATCCTACGACGAACTCCGGTAAAGGTTGGTCCCCCGAACTCGTAGAAAACCCCACAATAGCTGATTGAACCCTAAACTAAAAGTCGACAAATTTAACTAAAATTTCTTTCCAGCACCAGTAAAACGTTGTACAAATCTAGAATCGACGAATGGACTTTGTTGACTGTGCACATAGGATTAGATCGTCGATTAGGCTGAAATATCAAAAATGCGACTTTTGACAAATAGGATAGTCCCGATAACCTAGAAACGAACCCTAATAGGATTTGATGAAATTGAGACCTGACACCGTCGTCGTGGCGCTATTTCAGACGGACTTCCGCAGACGAGACGCTTGGACGAGACGCTTCGAAAGGATGACACACTCGCCATCGCAGGCAAGTGTATCCCACTTGCACTTTTGGTCGTGCTTAGGCCTTAGTTGGTTAGAACTGATAACTGTGAACAAATAGAACCGGACGTGAAATGATAGCGTCCGGGACGACCACTGACGGCCCAGACTTGACGACGAAGTCTGAGCCTGACAACAACAACTTTTGACATCATAGGGCTATCATGTGTGGGCGTGTGTGTGGACACCCTAGAATAACCCTTCCTGTCGTGTCACGTCCCGTCCCGTCTTGCACAGCCTGCGGGCAATAGGGCACTCTCCAAGCTAAAAAGAGTGATCCCTTGTACTGATACATAGCCCAGAGGGCAATAGGGCACTCACCAGTGAGTGGGTGATCCCTTGTCGTGATACACAGCCCAGAGGGTAATAGGGCACTCGCCAAGCTAGAGCGAGTGATCCCTTGTCGTGCTTGTCATACTTGGGGTTTGGGGTTGGGTTGAGCGTGCGCATGACAAGAGGGTCTGATCCCCCTTGAATCGTAAGGCGTGAACCCTTTCGTGTCTCACTTGTCTTGCCTTGTCTTGTCTTGTCCCGTCACGTCCCGACTCGTCTTGACACCTGTAGGTTAGTCCCGTAGTTGGTAGCATACGCTACGACTACTACTTGCTACGCTTTACTTTCCTGCTGCGTTACTTCTTTTTGTTACTCAGTTATAACCCAGCATGCTAATTAACCAGTAAATCGTTGTCTAAAAGTTGATACACTTACAGTAGTGTCTGCCCACTTTTTGTAGACTTTACCTGACGTACAATTTCCTTCTTTGGTGCTGTACGTTTGGTGTTGAGCCGAAGTACATCGACGAGGCAGACTTGCCAGCAGACGTTGAGCCGGAGGACGTTGATCCGGAGTACGACCCAGAGGAGGACCAAAGTTAGAGGCCTCTTGTTGCTGTTCCGGAGTTTCATATTTCAGTTTTGTTGGGTGTGTAGCACCTTTTTGCTTTCTTGTTTAGGTTGGGTGCTCGCACCAGTAATTTCCTTTTCTGCAGTTGTAGCCGTTTCCGGCGTTTTAGACTTTCCGTACTTGGATGTTATATTTGGAATAAAATGAAATGATATCTCTTTTCAGTACTTTTGTTGTTCTGTACTAACATGCAGGGACCTGTTCCTTCGTTTTGGAATACCACAGACGCTTATTGGGTCTGGGCTCTCAGCCCCGGCCTAAGCGGGCCTTAGTCACGCTTCGCCTCCGTACTTTTGGGAAGCGGGGCGTGACAGGTTTTAGTGGTGGCCCATGCAGGTCCCATCCTTCTGCGAATACGGAACAATCGAAGTATTGAACTTCATTTTATTATCATCCAGTAATTGTACGAGTCTAATCTATGTCTTCTGTCAATAGGATGGCAGGACGACGTACTACCCGATCGGGGAGCTCAGGAGATGGAATTCAGGAAGACCAGGGCGGAGAGTTTCGTCAGTTTCTGGGTGTGATGAGGGAGATGCTGGATGTTCAGCATCAGTTGGTTCAGCAGTCCCAGCGTGCTGCTCAGGCTGTTCCAGTTGCACCACCACCACCTCTGCCTGCCCCTCGAGTTGCTCCAGGAGTGAAGCAGTTCAATGAGCTCCAGCCGAGGACCTTTTCGGGGAAAGAGGAACCCCTAGCTGCTGATGAGTGGATCCAGAGCACTGAGGAGAAGTTAGTTGCTGCGAAGATTCCTGATGATACCCGAGTGGAGATAGAAAAGATGCAACTGATGGAGAATGCAAGGAACTGGTGGCGCATCGAGGAGAGGCATCTTGAGAAGTCAGTGGATTGGAAGACCTTCAGATCGATGTTCAAGGACAAGTATTTCACCAAGTCTGCTAGGAGGGAGCTGTTGAGAAAGTTTATAGATCTGAAGCAGGGGGATATGACTGTCGAGGAGTATGAAGCTGAGTTCGAGATGCTGAGTCGTTTTGCCCTGCATATGGTGAGGAAGGAGGAGAAGCAAGCTGATCGCTTTCGTCAGGGACTGCGTCCGAAGATCCAGGCTTCTATGTCTTCGGTAGGTTTCACGACTATGAGGGAGGTGCTAGATGCTGCGAAGAATCATGAGATCATAGCTCTTCTGCCTGACCCTTCAGCTCATAGAGGAAAGTGTCCTATGGAGCAGTACCGGCCACCTGCTAGGCCGGCGATGAGGCCAGTTCAGGCGGTGCCATTCAAGAGGCCTGGAGCACCTGTTCAGATTCAGGGCAAGGGCCCGTGCCACTTCTGTGGAAAGCCTTGACACATTCAGGCCAACTGCAGGAAGAAGATGGGACTACGCTTAGTTTGTGGTGATGCCTCGCATGCTGTGAAGGAGTGTCCGAGAGCTCGTCATGCCATTGTTGGAGCGCCAGCCCCGCTGCAGATGAGAGCACCTGCTCCAGTTCAGAGAGGACCTGCTATTCGTGGACCACCCTTGGCGCCACAGAGGCAGATGTTTCAGAGAGCAGCGCAGCCCCAGAGGCCGGCTTACACCATGACAGCTGTTGAGACTGAGGAGCTGGATGGAGTTATTGCAGGTAACTCTTAGTTCTAGTCTTTCTTTTATAGTTAGATCTTATTATTTGTGTTGTTTGTTGACTTGTTTGTTAGAGTAGCTTGGTTTGACCGTAGTTCTTTATCTCTTAGGCACCATTCTAGTGTCCTCTCACCCGGCCTTGGCTTTGTTCGACTCCGGTGCATCTATATGCATCATATCCCGGAGGTTTGTAACAAAGCACTCCATTCCCACCCATACACTCCCTAAGTGTTGGGACATCACCACAAGGAACGGAGTGGTGACAGTGAACTTGGGATGTCGATCGATTTCTTTGGTGGTCAGTGGACACGAGCTCTTTGCAGATTTCATTGTCCACGATCTGCCACACTTCGATGTCGTTCTTGGTATCGATTGGTTGGGAGATTTCCATGCCTCGATCGACTGTCACAGCAAGAGAGTGGTGTTCCGGATTTCAGGCCATCCGGAGTTCGAGTTCCGCATCAGAGATGAGTCGATTGGGCCCATCAGATATTGGGCCAAGCCGGAGGTGCCGATTGTTGCAGCCATGCAGATGGAGATGGAGATCGAGCGACCAGCAGTCGTCAGAGACTTCGATGACGTCTTCCCAGAGGATATCTCAGGTTTGCCACCCGACAGAGCTTTAGAGTTTGGTATTGATCTTATGCCAGGAGCACAACCGATATCGAAGGCGCCGTACCGTATGGCTCCCGCTGAGCTCGAGGAGCTGCGGAAGCAGTTAGATGAGTTGCTGCAAAAGGGTTTCATCCACCCTAGTGTGTAACCATGGGGTGCACCAGTTTTGCTCGTGAAGAAGAAGGATGGGTCCCGCAGGATGTGCGTGGACTATCGAGGGCTGAATGCTGTCACCGTGAAGAATAAGTATCCGCTGTCGCGTATGGACGATATCTTTGATAAGCTTGGAGGTTTGAGAGTCTTCTCGAAGTTGGACTTGAGGAGCGGATACCATCAGTTGAAGGTGAAGAAGGATGATGTGTAATGCCCTACAAGCTACTGCACAAGTACTAGAGGGGGGGTGAATAGTACTTTAAAAATAACAAGGAGTATAATTCCTAATTATAGTGCAAACAACTACCAAATCAATTTGTGGAAGCTTAAATTGATGACAACAACAAAATTAACAATGCAAACAAAAGATGTTACTGGGTTCGGATCCACCCAAGTCTCTCCGACTTGTTCCCGGTGATCCTACGTCCCAACCACCCGGATCCCCTCCGGATACTTAGGTTAGAAACCCTAACCCAAGATTTCCACTATGATATCTTGTGAAAAACCTTCACAAGATCAAATCATACATGCAATGGAAATAGTGAATCCCACAACCCGGGATCACAACCTTCTCTCACAACCGAGAGAATCAATAAGCAATATTAACGAGTTTATAATGAAATAAACAATCTTACCACAAAATCCTATACCTTGAGTATTCTTACCAAATAGGTGCAAGGAGGGATTTGAGGAAGATGAAGTCACCAAGACCTAGCACCAAAGAAATGACCAGCAAAGGGTGCCTAGGAGTGATTTGGAGACTTGAATCAAGCTAGAGCTTGAAGGGCTCACCAAGAACAAACTTCTCTCAAGATGGATTCTAGATCTAGAAAGTGAGAGAATGGATTTCTTGTGAGGAAGAGAGCTTTGGAAATGAGTGAGAATCTCTATCTCTTTCAATCTCAATGAAACTCTTAATGGCAGCTCTAACCTAGAGAGAAATGACCAAGGTTCGTATTTATAGGGTCCCATAAAAACGAGTTAGGTCAAATCCCAACGGTTAGAAATCTGAAGCAACTAGTCGGTCAAAGAACAACCACTGACCGACTAGTTCATCAACTAGTCGGTCAGTCAAACAACATGGGCCGACTAAGTGAAGAACAGTGAAGAGATTGAATTCCAGACCTAGAAATCTAGTCGGTCCAAGAAGACTTTCTGACCGACTAGTTTCACAACTAGTCGGTCGGTCAGTGAACTTCGACCGACTAAGAGTCAAAAACAAATAGTCTGAATACAAATTGATTTAGTCGGTCCAAGAACAAATGTTGACCGACTAGATTATCAACTAGTCGGTCACCAAACATTCTGAGACCGACTAACGATAAACAGTAACTCAGGAGAAAATTAGCATGAACAGTAAAGCTCAACTAGTCGGTCAAAGAAGCATCACTGACCGACTAGTTCACAAACTAGTCGGTCGGTGAGTCAACGTAGACCGACTAACTGTAAACAGTACTGAGCAAGAAAAGATTAACTCAAACTAGTCGGTCCAAGAAGCTTTGCCGACCGACTAGATCACCATCTAGTCGGTCAGTTCTTCTTCTTGAACCAACTAACATGCATGAACAAGTCCGAATCGAAGCGCGATGCTTCGAGGAAGTTAGAATGGACTTCTACTAAGATCCTAGAGCTACGAAATGAGCGTTATGAAGATAGAATTGTAAGATATACTCAAGGCTTAACATTCTATAGATCGAAGCTAAAAGACTATGAATAAAACCTTAAGGAACGGTCTTCGAGAGCTTCGATCAATTCTTCATGACTTCCAAAACGGCCCAAAAGCTTCAACGAAGCTTTAGGCAATGAATACGAGCTTTGAGAAGTCTTGAGATGTCGCTTTGATTGTTCTCGTGAATTTGGCGACGATCTCCAATACTGCGCTCACAAATTGTTAGTTCATGAATTATTTATGTTTGCTCATCATCCAAAACCAAATCCGGGGAGTCCAATATTCAACATTCTCCCCCTTTTTGGTGATGACAAACCATCATAAATAATAATAAAAAATAATGATTCAAATGTAAAATACTTACTCCCCCTGCATTGATGACACGTTAATTCCAAAATGAATATATATAAATTGCATCAATCAGACGAGTAAGATATATAACGAGAATCGATTTTTGAAATATCAGATTTTGAAAATCCTTATATATATATCTTAACTCCCCCTGAATCTAACACATCAAATTAGATTCTTGGAAATTGAGTTAAATTTTCATTTGCCCTATTTATTATCGTTATTATCGTTATCTCTCTCCCTTTGGCATTATCCCAAAAATGGGGGGCATACAACGACAACAACTAGGAAAAGGAAAATCCAACATCGGGATTCTTAGATATTGACGATGGACCTAATTGACACCAAGGGAAAAGTGATGAAATCAAATCAAGTTGTGCCAAATTGTCCATTATCAAAAAGCGAAAATTAAAATCATCAAAAATACCAAATATTAATTCATTTAGTGAATAAAGGAACATACTCTTCAATATTCAATATTCTTGGTTAAATTTGTGCATGGAAAACAATTCTATACAATCATAGAAATATAATCTATTTAACCAAGTTTTTAAGCGTCGAGCGACGAATTCATATATCATAGGCATTGAATGAATATTAAATGTGCACGACGAGGTAAAAGAGAACATCGATGTATATATATATGAATACAAGGAGTACATCCAAAAAAAACACATCGACTACATCATATCAAGTGCAACATCTACACCAACATCAAAAAAACAAATACATCATACGTCATCGAACCATCATCATCAACCAGCCTATAGAATGAAAGTACAACAAGTACACCGACAACCAACATATCAAAACACATTAAAACACCGCCAACACTCCATCCTAACCCAAAACACTCTCAATAAGATGCATCATCCGAAGATCATAGGAGAGGCCTCGAAACAGAAGATCACGAGGAAGTGGCAGGATCAGCAGTCTCCGTGGGTCCAGTCGAGGGAGTGGACTCAGGCTCTGCTGCGAGGACAGGCGTGTCAACAGACGGGATCGTTGGGGCAAGAGTGGAAACAGCGACGACAGGCTCAACGGCGGGGGTATCAACAGGAACATCAGCAGGCAAATCAGGAGCAGGGTCGTCAGAGGGAGCAGCAGCATCATCAGAAGTCTGATCCACTGGTGCAGAAGTCTCTGGAGCACCGGAAGAGGTGCCAGCTCCAGGAGCAGATGCGGTAGCAGCAACAGCAGCAGTGGCCTCAGCGCCACGAGCTAAGGAGGTGATAAGCTCATCAATATCCTCATCATCCATCTCCTCATCCTCAGAAACAGGAGGAGGAAGGTGAATGCCCATCAAACTAGCCATACGACAAACTACCTCCTCGGTACGAGCCAAACGAGACTCGTGACGACGAAGTAACCGAACGACATCATCAAGTGTGGTGGTAGGAGGAGGGGCTGCAGCAGCTGAAGGTGTGGCCTGGGATGCAGAAGGAGTCGACCGCTGCACGTGACAGAGAGCCACAAGAGATTTCTTGACGGCCGTCGCATTCAGGGGAGGACCCAGGGGACGCTCATCATCAAGAGGCAAAGGAACACCAAATCGACGGAAGACCAAGGTCAGAAGACAAGGATATGGGATGTGCGCAGATTTAGTGGTCTTGCGAATACACTCGAAAGAGTCCATCTTGTCGAGTATAATGCGAGCCCAATTAATCTCGCTACCCATGAAAAGAGCGTATATCAACTTCAGAAATGGCTGAGACGGAAGTGAGGAAGATCCATACTTGGGCAAAAGACAGGATTTCAAGATCAGGTTAATCACCCAAGCATTCGGCTTGAATGATTTGGAAGGGACGCCTATGAATGCAGGGGGGATAACCTGGAAGATTTTAGCTAGGGTCCGCTGATCGAGGGAGGAGATATCGTCTACAGAGATGTCAGACGGGAGGAGGCCACACGACGAGCAACCTATCAACTCCCCCAAGATCTCTGCCGTGAGGACTATTGGAGTCCCCAAAACAGAAGTCTCGATGGAGTGAGTCTCATCGTACTGACCCCGGACACGATTGGCATAGAAGAGCTTGACGAGGCGAGGATAGGGTCGTGGGTTCGCCTTAGGGTCAAATCTAAGGTAGTCCAAAAGTCCACTATAGGATAAAAGATCCGCAAGGCCAATAAAATCAGAAAACTGAACGTAATGCTCCAACAGCAGTGGGCAGTGCTCTATACGGTTGTAAGCCGCTAGACACTGAGGGTCGTCGCGACATAACGATATATCTACACCGCCTACTGGCATCGGGCTTTTACCCTTAGCTTTACGGGTCTTAGGAGGAGGTGGAGGAGGGGGTGGAGTAGGTGCCTTCTCGGGATGCTCAGGAGTGTATTCTTCCTCGGAATCATCCTCGGAGTCACTATCTGAACGCACACCGGGAGGGGTAGGTGCACGGAAATTTTTGGGTTTAGCTTTGGGCTTGGAAGATTGGCCTGTAGGTTTGGGCTTGGATGTCCTCTTCCTCTTCAACGGTGTTGAAGACGAAGAGGGGGGACGAGTGGTCTTGGCCCTACGCTTAGGAGGGGTCGAAGCGGTCGCGGCCTCTATGGTCATGGGGGATGCCCAAGAAGAAGTAATCGGGATCCTCGTTCTTGCCATGATCACGGCACAACGAGATCAATCAAGCGATAGGAGAAGATCAAACAACCTATGCTCAAACCCTAGAACCTAACACAACAAGCCCTAAGATTGAATCCGAAACCCTAGAGGTGAAAACAAGTCCTAAGACAAACCCTAGGGATGAAAACGAGACCTAGGAAGAAGGGAGATACCTAGGTGGAGTGATCGATGGCGACAGGCGGCGGAGTTGGCCGGAAAAATGGCCGGAGAACGACGGAAGTCGAAAGGTCACGAGCGGGGTTTGGGGGGGTTTCGAGCTGGAGAAACGAATTAGACCGACTAAACTTAGAAACGATCGGATAAAATGAGAATATGTCGGTCGAGTTTGCGAAAAGACGTGACTGCCCTAGAGCACTTAGTCGGTCATAGTTCAAGCACTGACCGACTAGATTACGATCTAGTCGGTCGGTCAATGAGCTTAAACCGACTAAGTCGAAACAGAGGCAAAACGAAAATTCTAGGGCTAGAGTTAGTCGGTCATAGTAGAATCACTGACCGACTAGATTTCAATCTAGTCGGTCAGTAAGAGAACTGTGACCGACTAAAAGAAGTCAATGACAAGGGAAAGGTCAAGCTTGAACTAGTCGGTCTGAGTTCACTAGCTGATCGACTAGATGTGCATCTAGTCGGTTGGCTGATGAACTGAAACCGACTAGAAGAGTCCAAAAGTTGATAAATAAGATCTCTCCACAAAACACTTGGACGAAACATCTTAACCCTCTCATAAGTCATCTAAACTACCCCATAAAACATCGAAATCTCAAATACGACATTCAAATAAGAATTCGAGCAAAAATTCAAACATATCACATAAAATCCCGAAAAACCAATTCTCGACGCAACCGCACAAAGGAGTCCTCCTTTAGGGGTTTCGTGAAAATATCGGCAATTTGCTTTTGGGTTTCAACATACACTAAAATGATGTCCTTTTTAGTAACATGATCATCTAAAAAATGGTGTCGGACATCTATGTGTTTAGATCGGGAATGGTGCACCGGATTCTTTGAAAGACAAATAGCACTTTGGTTATCCACCATGATAGGGCTAGTATCACAATGAATACCAAAATCCTTCAGTGTGTGTCTCATCCAAAGAACCTGTGCACAAGCGGCACCGGCGGCAATGTATTCCGCCTCGGTGGTTGAAAGTGATACCGAATTTTGCTTCTTGGAAAACCAAGAGACAAGGGAATTTCCTAGAAAATGGCAAGTGCCACTAGTACTCTTCCTGTCGGATTTGCATCCCGCATAATCAGCGTCACTATATGAGACTAACTCATATGTGCTAGATTTCGGATAAAGTAATCCAAAATCTAAAGTGTAACTTAGATAGCGAAAAATACGTTTAACCGCTACTAAGTGAGAATCCTTAGGTTGAGACTGATAACGAGCACAAATACAAACGGCAAACATAATATCGGGCCTACTTGCGGTAAGATAAAGTAAACTACCTATCATACCTCGATATAGACGAATGTCTACATCTTTTCCGCCCGTATCTTTATCAAGATGCGTTGTAGTGCTCATATGAGTCTTTTTCCTGGAGGCATTCTCCATTCCAAATCGCTTTAGCAACTCCACCGTGTATTTCGTTTGGTGGATGAAGATTGCATCGTTCAATTGGCGAATTTAGAGACCTAAGAAATATTTGAGTTCGCCCATGTGGCTCATCTCAAATTGTTCCTTCATAACATTAGAAAACTCTTCGCAAAGAGTGAAGTTAGTAGCACCGAAAATGATATCGTCAACATAAATTTGAACTAATAAAATATCATTATTCGCATGCTTAACAAAAAGTGTAGAATCGGCTTCACCCATTTTAAAATTCAAATCCAAAAGAAAATTCTTTAGGCGATCATACCAAGCTCGAGGAGCTTGTCTCAAACCATAAAGAGCTTTCTTTAGTTTAAAAACATGATTTGGAAAATTTTCATTTATGAAGCCCGGAGGTTGAGAAACGTAAACTTCCTCAACGACATCTCCGTTTAAAAATGCACTTTTAACATCCATTTGAAATAATTTAAAATTTTTATGGCATGCAAAAGACAATAATAGTCTAATTGATTCTAATCTAGCTACCGGAGCGAAGGATTCTTCGAAATCGATACCTTCCTCTTGTCGATAGCCTTGAGCTACCAACCGAGCTTTGTTCCGAACGATGACTTGGTTTTCGTCGGTTTTGTTCTTGAAGATCCACTTTGTCCCTATGACGGTGTGGTTCTTTGATGGCAAAGGAACAAGATCCCATACCTCATTCCTCTCGAATTGAATGAGTTCCTCCTCCATGGCAAGGATCCAAGCACTATCTTCGCACGCTTCAACTATATTCTTTGGCTCTATCGATGAGGCAAATGCACAATTGGCGAAGTGGTGGACTTGCGATCTCGTCTTGACTCTATCTTGAATATTGCCAATGACTTGCTCATGGGGATGGTCACGAACGGTATGAAGCCGCTTGGGAATACCTTGATCACTAGGTACATTCTCAACAACTTCATTAGTCGGGTTAGTATCAATAGAATCAATAGAATCAATAGACTTAGAATTTTCAAACGAATCACATAAAACATCCATAGAATCATCATCATTTGAAATTCTAGTAGTAGTAAAATTCTCATTAAAAGAGACATGTAGTGATTCCTCGATCGTAGAGGATCTTTTGTTGTATATCCGGTAGGCTTTGCTACGTGAGGAATACCCAACAAATATCCCCTCATCCGATCTCGGATCAAACTTGTCCAAATTATCATATGTGTTTTTAATAAAACATTTTGCGCCGAAAACACGAAAATGTTTAACTTAAGGCAATATACCAAACAACAATTCATAACAAGTTTGTTTGGTGCCGGGCCTCAAGAGTATTCTATTAAACACATAACAAGCGGTGTGTACCGCTTCCGCCCAAAATTGATAACCAAGTTGACTATCTTCGAGCATAGTGCGAGCACACTCCACAAGCGTTCTATTCTTCCTCTCAACAACACCATTTTGAGGAGGTGCGCGAGGGAAAGAAAACGTGTGAGTAATTCCAAGATCATCACAAAAATTTGAGAAAGACTCATTCTCAAATTCACCCCCATGATCACTACGAATAGTGACAATGGTGGTTCCGATGAGATTTTGTACTTTCTTCACAAATATTGTGAAGTTTTCAAAAGCTTCATTTTTATTACATAAGAAAAATACCCATGTAAATCTAGAATAATCATCGACGATGACAAGTCCATATCTTGCATTTCCTAAGGAAGCAACTCTAGTTGGCCCAAATAAATCTAGATGTAATAGCTCTAGTGGCCGTTTAGTAGAAATGCTTTTCTTAGGTTTAAATGAAGATTTAGGAAGCTTGCCACGTTGACAAGAATCACAAAAACTTTTCTTTTCAAAAACGAGCTTCGGAAAACCTTTAATGTAATTTAATTTTGAAAGCTTATAAAGTGTTCCAAAGTTCACATGTCCAAAGCGTCGATGCCATAAGTGTTGTTCACTTGTGTTGGCAACGAGACATTGTTCATATGACTTAGGAAGATCCAAAATATAAATATCTTTATGGCGTGTGCCGGAAAATAATAACTTATTATTATCATTTGAAATATGACATAATCCTTTCGCAAAGCTAACTTTGTAACCTTTGTCACAAAGTTGGCTTATTGAAATAAGATTATGATTTAAACCATTAACTAGATAAACATCACTAATTAAGGGTTTAGAAGGGTTACCCACTTTACCAACACCGATGATGGTTCCGCTCTCGTTGCCTCCAAATACGACGCGGTTTCCATTTGCAATGGGAACTACTCCGGAGAGCAATTGAGCGTCACCCGTCATGTGTTTTGAACACCCGCTATCGAGTATCCAATTCCCCTTGGAGCTAAATTTAAATTTGTTGCTCCTTTTCTTTTTCTTTTCCTTGAGTACCTAAAGATAGATAATTTCATATCATGGTACCCAAGGTCATTGGGTCCTCAAAGGTTAGACCTTTGGAAGCCAAGTCCAATTGGACTTAGACTTCCCCACATAATTTCTACTATGCATAACATCCGAAAAATAAGCATTCATATACACTTGTTTTTCATCCATGCTTGTGTCCTTTGGGCTCCAAATAGTGAAAATCTTGGGAGCCCTCATCCTATTGGCTGCATGCATGCGTTGTTGGTTTCTACGTGATGCATGTCGTGGATAGGCATAAGGAACATGATGGAATGGTGCATGTGGATAATTATTCATATGATGTTGTGGGTGAACATATGCATGTGAGGGAACACGTGCGTGAGGGTGTCTCACATGGTGTGCACGTGCCCGAGAATGTGTTGCATAAAAATCATCATATGTGCGAGACGGTGGAGTAGGACGTGTGTTCCTACGTGGCATGGTATTGGTGTACATATAAGCATGCCCCTTCTTTAGAGGTCCACCCAAAGTGAGTTTCTTTCCAAAAGAGGGTGTGAACGAGGTGGAAGCACCATTGGTAGAAGAACTACCAATAGAGTGTTTGCTACCACTCGTAGAGTCACCGGAAGTTGGCCTAACAAAAGTAGTGGCCGATTTGGATGAACATCCCATCGTATACCCCAAACCAATGTGGTGATTGGCCGGAAGTAAGTCACTTAGGATTTTATCTAAATGGTCCTTACCCTTATTGAATTTATTAATTCGGCCTAATGTGTTCTCATATTTCTCTTTGAGAGAACGCATAGAGGTATCCAAGTTGGATACTTGCGATGTGAGCACATAAACACGAGATTTAAGATTCTCATTCTCAATACTCAAAGTCGAGTTTTGAGAAGTTAAATCCGCTATCTTATGTTCTTCCGGATCTTCAATGCAAACATGTTCAAGTTTAGATTTGAGATTAACAATCTCATTTCTTAACTCTTCAACAACGGTGTCGTTGTTGGTGATGATAGTCTTAGGCGAGGTTTGAATGCTGGCGAGGTCATCTTTTACTTTAGTATATCTATTTACTAATTTAGTGTATTTAGACCATAATTGAGAGTTAGCATTCCTAAGATCATCCATAGTTACCTCATAGCCTTCGTTGTCGCTATCATCGGAGGAGGAAGATCCTTGATCATGCTCCTCTCTTGCCATGAAGCACATGTGCGCTTGCTCCACTTTCTCATCGTCCGACTCTCCGCTTGAGGAATCCTCGGAGTCGGTGAATGTTGCTCCGACAAGTCCCTTTTTGTACCCCTTTTTGTACTTCTTGGACTTGTCGAACTTCGGCGCCTTCCACTTCTCCTTTTGCTTGTTTTGAGGACAATCCGCTTTGATGTGTCCTGGCTTATTGCATTTAAAGCACAAAGGTGGAGAGGCGTTAGTAGAAGTAAATTTAGATTTTTGTTTGAAGTTACCCTTTCGAAAGAAGCGATTGAACTTCTTTGCCATGAGTGCAATGGATTCCATGTCCATTTCTTCTTCCGAGT
This sequence comes from Scilla litardierei, assembly GCA_030789695.1. Lineage (NCBI taxonomy): Eukaryota > Viridiplantae > Streptophyta > Magnoliopsida > Asparagales > Asparagaceae > Scilla > Scilla litardierei. The sequence continues at coordinate 165,504 of JAULAV010007492.1, read as the reverse complement.
CCTCATCATCAGTAGAGGTGGATGAAGCCGCCTTGAATGCAATCGCCTTTTTCTTAGGCACGTCTTGGTTCAAATAGGACTTCATCTTTTCTTGTAACTTTACCTTGCTATCTTTGCGTACCTCGTATGACATCAAAGTATCCATCAATTGAACTACGGTATACTTATTCATGTCATTACCTTCCTCGATGGCGAAGGTACGTTTCTCCCAAGAAGAATGAAGTCCTTCGATAAGCTTCGAACACTTCTCCTTTTGGGTGTAGGATTTGCCAAGAGCCTCCAACTCGTTTATGATGTTGACGAAGCGAGCGTAATACTCCTTCATCTTCTCGCCCTGTTGCATATGAAACATTTCGTAATCTTTGTTAACAACTACGAGTTTAGAGTCTCTTACCCTACTCGTCCCTTCATGTAGAATGAGGAGGGAGTTCCAAATTTGATATGCACTCTTACATGTGCATATCTTATTGAAGTCCTCGGGCTCCAATGCGCATTGCAATGCGTTCATTGCCTTGGCATTGCTTACCTCCGCGGCGACCTCCGCGGTTGTCCATTTCTCAAAGTCTTCTTCGACGGGCTCGACGTATTCCTTCATTGTGGTCCTCCATAGAGATGCACTCCGGAGGAAGGTTTCCATCCGGCATTTCCAGTACCCGTAGTTGGTACCGTTGAAGAATGGAGGCCTCGTAGAGGAATGTCCTTCCATCACCGAAGACGCTCCTTCACGGCTCCTGAAGGTGCCATAGTCGGAAGGTGGACGCACAGTCTTGTTGTCGTTGGCAGACATAGCTAAGTATCTGGCTTTGATACCAAATGTAATGCCCTACAAGCTACTGCACAAGTACTAGAGGGGGGGGGTGAATAGTACTTTAAAAATAACAAGGAGTATAATTCCTAATTATAGTGCAAACAACTACCAAATCAATTTGCGGAAGCTTAAATTGATGACAACAACAAAATTAACAATGCAAACAAAAGATGTTACTGGGTTCGGATCCACCCAAGTCTCTCCGACTTGTTCCCGGTGATCCTACGTCCCAACCACCCGGATCCCCTCCGGATACTTAGGTTAGAAACCCTAACCCAAGATTTCCACTATGATATCTTGTGAAAAACCTTCACAAGATCAAATCATACATGCAATGGCAATAGTGAATCCCACAACCCGGGATCACAACCTTCTCTCACAACCGAGAGAATCAATAAGCAATATTAACGAGTTTATAATGAAATAAACAATCTTACCACAAAATCCTATACCTTGAGTATTCTTACCAAATAGGTGCAAGGAGGGATTTGAGGAAGATGAAGTCACCAAGACCTAGCACCAAAGAAATGACCAGCAAAGGGTGCCTAGGAGTGATTTGGAGACTTGAATCAAGCTAGAGCTTGAAGGGCTCACCAAGAACAAACTTCTCTCAAGATGGATTCTAGATCTAGAAAGTGAGAGAATGGATTTCTTGTGAGGAAGAGAGCTTTGGAAATGAGTGAGAATCTCTATCTCTTTCAATCTCAATGAATCTCTTAATGGCAGCTCTAACCTAGAGAGAAATGACCAAGGTTCGTATTTATAGGGTCCCATAAAAACGAGTTAGGTCAAATCCCAACGGTTAGAAATCTGAAGCAACTAGTCGGTCAAAGAACAACCACTGACCGACTAGTTCATCAACTAGTCGGTCAGTCAAACAACATGGACCGACTAAGTGAAGAACAGTGAAGAGATTGAATTTTAGACCTAGAAATCTAGTCGGTCCAAGAAGACTTTCTGACCGACTAGTTTCACAACTAGTCGGTCGGTCAGTGAACTTCGACCGACTAAGAGTCAAAAACAAATAGTCTGAATACAAATTGATTTAGTCGGTCCAAGAACAAATGTTGACCGACTAGATTATCAACTAGTCGGTCACCAAACGTTCTTAGACCGACTAACGATAAACAGTAACTCAGGAGAAAATTAGTATGAACAGTAAAGCTCAACTAGTCGGTCAAAGAAGCATCACTGACCGACTAGTTCACAAACTAGTCGGTCGGTGAGTCAACGTAGACCGACTAACTGTAAACAGTACTGAGCAAGAAAAGATTAACTCAAACTAGTCGGTCCAAGAAGCTTTGCCGACCGACTAGATCACCATCTAGTCGGTCAGTTCTTCTTCTTGAACCAACTAACATGCACGAACAAGTCCGAATCGAAGCGCGATGCTTCGAGGAAGTTAGAATGGACTTCTACTAAGATCCTAGAGCTACGAAATGAGCGTTATGAAGATAGAATTGTAAGATATACTCAAGGCTTAACATTCTATAGATCGAAGCTAAAAGACTATGAATAAAACCTTAAGGAACGGTCTTCGAGAGCTTCGATCAATTCTTCATGACTTCCAAAACGGTCCAAAAGCTTCAACGAAGCTTTAGGCAATGAATACGAGCTTTGAGAAGTCTTGAGATGTCGCTTTGATTGTTCTCATGAATTTGGCGACGATCTCCAATACTGCGCTCACAAATTGTTAGTTCATGAATTATTTATGTTTGCTCATCATCCAAAACCAAATCCGGGGAGTCCAATATTCAACATGATGTTCCAAAGACAGCATTCCAGACGAAGTATGGGCATTATGAGTTCGTGGTCATGCCTTTCGGTGTGACCAATGCTCCAGCTGTGTTCATGAATTTGATGAACTTGATTTTCTACGACTTCCTGGATAAGTTTGTCATTATCTTCATTGATGACATTCTTATTTATTCAAAGTCTGAGGAGGAGCACAGCCGTCATCTGAGGACAGTGCTGGAGACGCTGAAGCGACACAAGCTTTATGCCAAGTATAGCAAGTGCAATTTCTGGCTGGACAGAGTCGCATTCCTGGGGCACGTGGTGTCCGGTGATGGCATATCTGTGGATCCGAAGAAGGTCAGAGCAGTCAGAGATTGGCCGAATCCGCAGTCAGTGTCAGACATCAGGAGCTTCCTTGGTTTAGCAGGCTGTTATCGGCGGTTCATCAAGGATTTATCTAAGATTGCAGAGCCGATGACGAAGCTGACAAGGAAGGACGTGGAGTTTCTTTGGTCAGATGCTTGTGAGGAGGCCTTCAGTATCTTGAAGGCGAGATTGACCACAGCACCGGTGTTGGCAGTACCGGATCGAAGCAGAGGTTTCGAAGTATATTGTGATGCTTCAGGGAAGGGCCTAGGATGCGTCTTGCATCAGCATGGCCACATGGTCGTGTATGCTTCTCGTCAGTTGAGGACTCATGAGAAGAATTACCCGACGCACGATCTGTAGTTGGCAGCTGTGATTTTTGCACTGAAGATTTGGAGGCACTTCTTGCTAGGTGAGAGTGTGAATATTTTCACCGATCATAAGAGCTTGAAGTACATCTTTACGCAGAAGGAGCTTAACATGCGTCAGAGGTGATGATTAGAGCTCATGGCTGACTACGAGATAGATTTGCAGTATCATCCGGGGAAGGTGAACGTAGTGCCGGATGCCTTGAGTAGACTTCCCGCTGCTATGATGCATACTGCCGACTGGAGGATTCAGCAGGAGCTGAGAGAGATGGATTTGGAGGTCGTCCTACCTGGTGTAGTTCATTCATTCATGAATTTGCAGATTCAGTCCACGATCGTGGATCGGATCAAGGCAGCACAGGCAGGAGATCTGAAGCTACAGAGGATCAGGAGGCAGGTTGAAGCTGGACTTAGGACGGAGTTCGTGATTCATGAGGATGGTTCGCTGCGGTACGGCAGCAGACTCTGCGTACATGCAGGTGATGTTCGGGAGGAGCTGTTGAGCGAGGCTCATAGCTCGCCATATTCTATACATCCTGGAGGCACCAAGATGTATAAGGACCTCCGTCTGAATTATTGGTGGATTGGCATGAAGAGGAGTGTGGCGCGGAGCGTTGCCAAGTGTTTGATATGCCAACAGGTGAAGGCTGAGCACCATCGTGCTGCTGGGTTGCTGCAACCACTTCCCATCCCGGAGTGGAAGTGGCAACATATTACGATGGATTTCGTGACTGGTTTACCTCGGACCCCGAGGCAGAACGACGCAGTCTGGGTGATCGTAGATCGATTGACCAAGTCTGCGCACTTTATCCCTTTCCGAGTGGGCCAGTCTACGGAAGCTTTGGCGAGGAAATATCTGGAGGTAAATTTTTTTACTTCTCTTTTAATTTCCTCTTTGAGTTGGTCGTGATGTAGACCGTGTACGTGCAGGAGATTGTACGCTTACATGGAGTCCCCGTGAGCATTGTGTCTGACCGAGACACGAGGTTCACATCTCAGTTCTAGAGAAGTCTGCAGGAGAATTTGGGTACGAGTCTGAGTTTCAGCACTGCGTACCATCCGCAGACTGATGGCCAGTCCGAGAGGACTATTCAGATCCTGGAGGATATGCTGCAGGCTTGTACGCTCGATTTGAAGGGATCGTGGGAGGACCATCTTCACTTGGTGGAGTTTTCATATAACAACAGCTACCAGGCGAGCATTGGCATGACGCCGTTTGCTGCCTTATATGGAAGGAAATGTCGATCGCCACTGAGCTGGGATGACATCGGAGATCGGGAGCTGTTGGGTCCAGAGATGATAGTGGAAGCTGTGGATGTCGTGAGAGACATCAGGGAGAAGCTCAGAGTTGCACATGATCGCTTCAAGCATTGGGCAGATGCCAAGAGGAGACCCTTGGAGTTTCAGCCTGGAGATCACGTCTTCCTGAAGATTTCTCCGAACCGCGGAGTTATTCGTTTTGAGAAGAAGGGAAAGCTGAGTCCGAGGTACATTGGACCTTTTGATGTGCTAGAGCGTGTGGGAGCAGTGGCCTATCGCCTTGCTCTGCCACCGTCTTTGGAGGGAGTTCACGACGTATTCCACGTATCTCAGCTACGTCGGTACGTCAGTGATCCGTCGCACATGGTTGATTTCTCAGAGATTACAGTTCGCCCGGACCTGACATATGACTAGCAACCTGTGCAGATTTTGGACCGTCGACAGAAGCAGTTGAGGAATAAGATAGTCGACCTGGTGAGAGTGATGTGGCGTCACGGATCACCTGGAGAGTCCACCTGGGAGCGTGAGGATGATATGAGAGAGCGCTTCCCGCATCTTTTCCCGAGTAGTGCTTGATGTTGATTCCGAGGGCGGAATCATTTCTGAGTTGGGGAGGATGTAACGGTCGGTTTCCGATCGTACTTTCTTTGTGCACATGCTCTTGATCGTGCACGTGTTTATTTTAGACTCTATTTCATTTTGAACATTTTTGTGTGATATGTCGTTGTGATCGTCTCTGAGGGTATTAGATTGTGGAACTATTTTGGAACGACATTTCTCGAGTCGTTCTTCCGCGATTCTATCTTATTTGATATGACGTCACGACTTTCTGTTTTGACGTGAGACGTTTCTATTTTTAGTTTCGTCTCTCGACGTCGAAATTTAGATCCGTCTTCTTCATTCTTTTCGTTGCCCCGATCACCCCAATATTTATTTTACAATTTTTGGGCTTAATTTGACCTATTTTCCATTTTTGAGTAAGTTTTAAATAATTTTAAAACATACTTTTATAAGTATTTTAATTATAATAAAATTCCTATTTAAATATAAAACTTTAAATAATTTTTTGATCAAGTCTCATATTTTTTTTGGCCGCACACATCTTTGCGTGAGGGAGAGAAGAGTAAATTTGATCTAAATTAACTATTTTAAATTATTTTAATTATTTTCCTTGAGCCCTGGACCAAACCCTAGCTCTATCCTATTTAAATAAACCCTAGGCAAGACTATTTTCACAGCCACCCCAACCCTAGCCGCCGTTTTCCTCTTCCAAAGCTTCGTCGCAACTCCGTTCAGCCGCCGCCAGTGTCTGACGGAGGAAATCCCTTGATTTCTATCGGTCTGACCGAGAGAACAGCCCGCACCGCTGCTTCGTCCGCTCCGCTGCACCATCGCCTGCATCGCCCCGTGTCTGACCGACCCGCTCCATCGGTCTGACCGGAGCGCCCGCCCGCATCGCCCGTCGCCCGCATCGCTCAGTGCCTGACCGACCCGCCCCGTCGGTCTGACCGAAGGCCCGCTCCGCATCGCCGCTCCACTGCAACGTTGTAGCCCCCGCCCAAGCGCCTGACCGAGAGCGCCGCTCGGTCTGACCGAGCCGTTCCCTCGCTCCGCACCAAGCCCCGCCCCCGCTGTGTCCGACCGAGAGCTCCCCTCGGTCTGATCGAGGATTTCTCTCGCAGCGGCCGCTGTGACCGACCCCGCTGCGCTGCACAGGCCGTCCGCAGTGTCTGACCGAGCCAAGCCCCCGCAGCGGCTAGTGTCTGACCGACGGCCGATCGTCGCAACATCGATCCTTCCGCACCAACACCTGTTGTGGGCCCCCCCAAGTTCTCCAGAAGTGTTGTGGGTCCCCATTTGACCCCTAGCACTGCTGTGGGCCCCACTTGGGTGTTCTACTTCGTGGAATTACCATCTACGACGTTACGACACGTCGTAGGCCTTCGTCGCAAGTTTCATCTTTTGGGAATTCATGCGTGGACCAGATTTGATGCTGAGGAGTTCTCCGTTCAGACACGACTTCCATCCTACGACGAACTCCGGTAAAGGTTGGTCCCCCAAACTCGTAGAAACCCCCACAATAGCTGATTGAACCCTAAACTAAAAGTCGACAAATTGAACTAAAATTTCTTTCCAGCACCAGTAAAACGTTGTACAAATCTAGAATCGACGAATGGACTTTGTTGACTGTGCACATAGGATTAGATCGTCGATTAGGCTGAAATATCAAAAATGTGAATTTTGACGAATAGGATAGTCCCAATAACCTAGAAACGAACCCTAATAGGATTTGATGAAATTGAGACATGACACCGTCGTCGTGGCGCTATTTCAGACGGACTTCCGCAGACGAGACGCTTCGAGAGGACGACACACTCGCCATCGCAGGAAAGTGTATCCCACTTGCACTTTTGGCCGTGCTTAGGCCTTAGTTGGTTAGAACTGATAACTGTGAACAAATAGAACTGAACGTGAAATGATAGCGTCCGGGACGACCCCTGACGGCCCAGACTTGACGACGAAGTCTGAGCCTGACAACAACAACTTTTGACATCATAGGGCTATCATGTGTGTGCGTGTGTGGACACCCTAGAATAACCCTTCCCGTCTTGTCACGTCCTGTCCCGTCTTGCACAGCCTGCGGGCAATAGGGCACCCTCCAAGCTAGAGAGAGTGATCCCTTGTACTGATACACAGCCCCGAGGGCAATATGGCACTCACCAGTGAGTGGGTGATCCCTTGTCGTGATACACAGCCCAGAGGGCAATAGGGCACTCGCCAAGTTAGTGTGAGTGATCCCTTGTCGTGCTTGTCTTGTCTTGTCATACTTGGGGTTTGGGGTTAGGTTGAGCGTGCGCACGGCAAGCGTGTCTGATCCCCCTCGAACCGTAAGGCGTGAACCCTTTCGTGTCTCACTTGTCTTGCCTTGTAGGTTAGTCCGGTAGTTGGTAGCACACGCTACGACTACTACTTGCTACGCTTTACTTTCCTGCTGCGTTACTTCTTTTTATTACTCAGTTATAACCCCAACATGCTAATCAACCAGTAAATCGTTGTCTAAAAGTTGATACACTTGTAGTAGAGTCTGACCACTTTTTGTAGACTTTACCTGACGTACAGTTTCCTTCTTTGGTGCTGTACGTCAGGTGTTGAGCCGGAGTACGTCGATAAGGCGGACTTGCTAGCAGACGTTGAGCCGGAGGACGTTGATCCGGAGTACGACCCGGAGGAGGACCAGAGTTAGAGGCCTCTTATTGCTGTTCCGGAGTTTCATATTTCAGTTTTGTTGGGTGCGTAGCACCTTTTTGCTTTCCTGTTTAGGTTGGGTGCTCGCACCAGTTGTTTCCTTTTCTGCAGTTGTAGCCGTTTCCGGCGTTTTAGACTTTCCGTACTTGGATGTTATATTTGGAATAAAATGAAATGATATCTCTTTTCAGTACTTTTGTTGTTCCGTACTAACATGCAGGGACCTGTTCCTTCGTTTTGGAATACCACAGACGCTTATTGGGTCTGGGCTCTCAGCCCCGGCCTAAGCGGGCCTTAGTCACGCTTCGCCTCCGTACTTTTGGGAAGCGGGGCGTGACACATGACCCAGTAGAAACTCCTTACACTCTAGTAGGAACCAGTTTTAGAACTGGTCTACCTATATATGGGGTGTGGTCTAACAAGTAAGGTTCATACTGCATATAAAAGTATTCACGTTCCAACATGCGAATATAAGTATGAGGACCTATAAAATATGCATATGCAACCATATCATGATATGCAGGTACTGAAAGGAATCATAAGAACATGTTATCATGGGGTGGCAGCATTAACATAACAAAGGTGTAGATTAGTATAAATAGCAGCATTAAAGTAAACAGAGGAACAAAAGACATGAGATTACACCATTTATAATTAAAGACAATTACTTTAAGTTGTTGATTCACGTGTTTGGAAACTCGTGTAAACCGTATGATGCTAAGGAGTCGGACTCCACCCAAGGTGGGCTAAAAATGGTACCACATCCAGCAACACGGGCACTGGAAGGGCCTCTCACAACTCCGTACCCGACTGGAAAGATAGGAGTGAGACTCATCTCGGTTTTCTTGGGACAAACGGAGAAACCATCATTTACCGTCATGGTGCGATACGAGCACACCAGCGGCCTCTCTAGCCCTCTTAAACTCCCCTTCCAGGGGTGACACATCAGGCGAGATTATCGTACTACTGTCCGCTCCTTAACACCTAAAATTTACCCGTGGTTTTCCCAAACCCACATTTGGAGTATCACCCATTTCAAAAATAGACTGAGTCCTCCGATGTCAAACTCTGCTCACTCATTGTTTTTCTTTTGATAGAACGTTTCTTCATTTAACAATGAATCAACTAGTGGTCTCAAATACCACTTTCATTTCAACTTACATGAATTTTCTCATCATCATCCTTATTTCCAAAATGAAATATTTCATGAAACATCCACATAATTACATGTACCAATAGCATACTAATGGGAACACGATTAGCATAAACAAAATTAACTTGGAACAAAAATAAACTATGACAATTACTAAGCAAGATTAGCATCTGAATCTGTCTAAACTGTCAGTCCAGAAATAATGGCTCTGTTACCCTAATTACAGTCAGGATTAGCTTTTGGTCTCTCTTCAAAGTTGTAGATAATTTTGAAGGGAATTGGCGGTCCCTTAGGGCACAAAAACTCTAGTCCCGTCCTAAGTCGGACGGAACATAGACACAAAAACAATAACAGCGGAAGAAAAACTAGTTAATCTAAATTAACATGCAGTTAAAACAATTTTAACTTAGCCCTAAGGTCCAAGACCCTTTGCCAAGATCTATGCCGACTTGGGATGGATCTGACCATCCCAAGAAGGATCTAGCCTACTGCGATTAAACTAAACTAATGCTAATAAAATACTTTAACCACATACCCGGAATCTCAACCCTGGAGCAGGCGAGATGTTCCGCGCCGTCTTCCGAGCTGCTCCCGTCCCACGCCGAGCCGCTCCTTGAACCGCTCCCCGAACCGCTCTGCATCCCGAGGCGATCAATCCCCGTGCCGCCGAGCCAACCACGCGCCGAAGAAAGTTTCACGCGAGTGAAACCTCCGCCTAGATTTCGGATCCAGAATCCGAACTCCTTCGTGGCTTTGCTAGAGCCCTCAGGAGCAAGGAAGAAATTTAGGGAGATGAGAAATATTAATTTAAGCCTAGATCCGAGCGTGCTCCAACATTTACGAGAGCCGCTCAGATCTAGAGCTTGGGACGAGTTTTGAGGAAGGGGGAGACCCCTATTTATATAGGCGGCGGACTCTCCCCTTTTCTCAAAATCCGATGTGGGACTAAATAATGAGTTAATTAAAATCAAGTTAGTTTGCACTTCACAAAGTGCAAACTTCCGTGAATTTTAACTCACTCACCGTTGAGCTTCAAGATTGATACAACCTATCAATACGACAAGCGTTCAACGGTGAACGCATAGGAAAAAACCGTTCGTCAATCGGAGTTCGTTTGACCCTCCAATTGAGTGTCCAAAGATCAGCCCTAGGCTAGTTTTTCGCAAAAACTGAGCCGTCATTTGATTCAGCACACTTAGGGTTCAAAACCCTAGAGGTGGGGCCATGGGTGGGCCCCACGTGTCCTAGCGCGCGCAAAATCACCTGGGCAGAGCCCAGGCGGCCTGGGCAGAGCCCAGGCGGCCTGGGCAGAGCCCAGGCGGCCTGGGCAGAGCCCAGGCTAGCGCCTGGGCTTGCCCAGGCCGAGCCTGGGCTAAGCCCAGGCTTGTGCCTGGCTAGCCCAGGCCGAGCCTGGGCTTAGCCCAGGTAGCGTCTGGGCTAGCCCAGGCAGCCTGTTCTGCCTTGCTTTTACTGGGCCTGGCCTGGTCTGATCCTTTGGGCTGTTTTGGCTCTAACTTGAGCATTTGGTGTCCGATTTGGACGCCGTTCGAACCTGGGTCTAGACCGGGACATTCCCGTCTTACCCGTGAACTTTTCCTTGCGTTTATTTTATTAAATATTGTATTAAACAATTTAATACACATTTAATCGCTTTTGCATCAAATGCAAAATAGTCCCTATCTAGGCTTAAATTATCACATTGCATCAAATGCAATTATCTCTTCTTTTGCATCAAATGCAAATATTCTCCCTAACTAATTTCTACCTATTACTAGACGAAGGTCGCACTCTTTGTGTGACCCGACGGCCTGACCCTACTACAGGTTGGGCTCGAAGCCCTATACGACAAAGACCACGAGCAGTGGCTGCCGTCCCTGTTTCAGCATCATCATAATGTGGTTAGCTCATCAACATGAGAATTGTCGGGACCACCCTGACCGTGTCTGTGATGATTTCTGCAGTTATAGTCTCTTCGTCTAAACTGTGTCGTGTAGATCAAGTCTGGGGTACAGTTAAACTGTCAACCCCAATAACTTGACTCCAGTTAGTTTCGATCAATTTTTAGTCAATAAATGTTGGACTTCTTCCAACATACTCTGCGCAGAGTTTTTACTAAAGACCGAACTAACTCTACGACACTAACTCCCATTGACCGGGAGAGACGAATCCTCTCTTGGTCATTACTCGCCTCGTACGTTTCAAGTGACACCCAATCAAAAGACCTTTCGACAGGCATTACCTCGAAGCTAGGTCAGTTGATATAAGTGGCACCGTTCATGCACAGGTTTGTAAAAATGACCTCAAGTCAAAAGACCAACTATCCTATCATCACTCAGAGTTATCACTGACAGATTGGTCAATATAACCATATGATAACTCTAGTGGATCGTTCAGTGAACTCATTCTAATGAACACCTGTGTCTCTTCTTCGACTTCGCCAAGTCAAGCGATCATGAGATCATCGCCACCGCTAAACGGTGAAGACTAAGACATAATGGTCTATCCGATGTTTCGATATCCTTGTCTCGAAACATCTACGACCACGAACCATTTTAGACTTATGCTACAGACGGTCAAACATTTCTCCATGATCTAGATACTCATCTCGATACCCGTTTGACCTTGCATAAAGTCTCAGGACTTTACCTAAGTTGATATCTAATGTTAACTACATTACAATATAACTTAGATAAATTATTACCAAACAGCTTACTGTTATTTCGAACAAGATGTTTGTGCTATTCACACAGGAATAAATGGCCTCGAGGGCATCATATTCCTACATCTCCCACTTGCACTCAGGCCCATTTATCTCGGTATCTTATACCGGTTTTACACATAAGTTTTCCCGACTTCATGTGATCGAGCCTTCGTGAGTGGATCTGCTAAAACCGTCTACTCTATAGACTTAAGGGGTTTCTATGTTCATGTCAGACCAACCATTTGAATCTCATTCAAATAATTCATTTGGTCTGTCGGAATCCATAATATTTTATTTTACTTGGATCTTATCCAGTTTATCGTACCTTACGATAATCATTTAAATTTGTTAATGGTCATTTTAAATGGCTCATATCTATTCTTGATAAAGTATCACACCTTTTGATTACTTTGTCAAAATGTATGTTCCATCCCTTTGATGATTCGCATGTAATTTATACGCTCCCACTGACCTTGAAAACTATCTGGCTAATTCATATAAGTTGGTTCGTCTAAATCATATTTAGAAAAACGAACTTATAAGTGAATGCACAAATTTTCATGGTCAACTTAAGCGTTTTACATCGGCTTTGGTCCGAGTAGATCTGTACACATCTGTTGGCGAAACCGGTTTCATCATAATCCGTTTTAAAGAAATTAGGATGAAAACCGTTCCCGTCCAACATTATTGTACTTCACTATTTTCTTTTTTGCACCAATCTTTCAACTTAAAGATTTACTTGCAGAAAGTGAGGAAACATTTTCCTTGGGCACGTAAACTAAATTCTCAAATTTATTTACGCACACAGACCTTCATCAAGTTTTAAATCGGAGTTACTACTCCGAATTTCATCCCGGAAGTTGACTAAGTCATCATCAGTTATGATGTCTTAACTCGACTTTTCGTCTTACGAAATTCGAGTAAATATACAACTTCCTCATGATTGATTTAATGAATATCTTATTGATAATGTTCTCATAGAACTTTATCAAAACCTAGGCATTACTATCTGGGACTTAACCCAGAGGGAGGACTTAACTCAGAGTCACTTACAATGGACCACACTAAATCTAATTAAGTGTGATTCATACCTTTTAACACACGAATGTGTTAACAGACTTGACCTGAGAGAAAATCACATTTTCTTTTAATTACACAAGATTTTATGTAGCTAAGTATTTGACCATTCGATCTAATTGAATCAGTTTAAATACTTTCGTCATTTCGTTCTTTATTTTATCAGACTTGTGTTTCATCAAGAACACGTGTCTTAATAAAATATACGAATAAATTATTTTGGTTAATCTAGACTCGGGTACATCAGTATGTACTAGACTGAGTTCGACAACTCATTCTCCCACTGTCTCACAGATGGGTTTCGGCCTTTGTATCTAAGATGCTAAGACTCACAAGTGTCCATAGACTTCATAATACGAGAGGTCAGACCCCTCTTTATGTGACTTGTGAAGCTTAATCTCTTGATACGGCCTAGTCTAATTTTACCATATAAGTTTGCTACTATCTTGTGTATTTATATATTAACATTTAATATATATATAGTTATTTACAAATTACTTAACACAAAAACATTACTTCAGAAGCAATGTGACGACATTCGTCAAAATGTGTTAAACGGCTTTGTATAACAACTTATTCCGAAATGTGACATCAAAATATGTCACGTTTTCATTTCCTCCTACTTATGCCTCTACTAACTTTCTCAATTGACTTTCTGAAGTGCCTTCTTCCTTTTCTAAATCACATTTAGATATCAACATAAATAAATAGCTATGTAAGCAACTTATGTATCCAAACGCTTGAGCTTTGCAATCTTGAGTGTAGCTCAAGAAGTTGCTTATCTCAAGATCCGGTTGGGATACATAGTCTTGCATCGCTCATGCACTCGTATTCGACTCAAACGGTTTGATCGAATTTTCGAACTTTGCGGATCAAAATTGTTTGTCCATACAACCTTGAGGGTAGCTCGACAAGTTATAGGGAGAAACATACTTTGAATGTCCTATATGTTCAAGCTGCCTCATATAGAGACGAGTGACATGTAGCTTTAATTTATTTGTTGGACCCAGAACTTAATGAAATCATATTTCTTAAGTCTGTTCTTTAGAAGGTCATTTAATGTCAACGAGAATATAGTTTTAATTCTATCAATTAGAATTTAATTTTATATTCAATTAATCAACTTTTTGACCAATTAACTTATTAAAATATTATATTTTAATTCCTATGGTAAACATAGTCTTGCCCTAGTTTTAGCATATGTTCAATATTAAATATAGGTAGATTGGCTTTTATCTATCTATATCCTCCCACTATTTTTACGAACGTTTTAAAGCTTAATAACAAACGATTTAATCGAATTAAAAATTAATGGGTAAGATTTCCAATCACCTTGAGTCTAAACAACCTTGAGTGTAGCTCAACAAGTTGATTGACTCTGCGATCGGAAGATGACTCTTCATCGATCATATCGGATATGACTCTCTTAATCGGTTTTTGCCCCTAGCCATTCGTGATCATGAGTGTGCTCATCCAAATCACCATGTCTAGTCTAGTCGGACCCTTGTTTTCTTGTCTAGCCTGACTTGCCCCTCAGCTCGGTGTATGCACGACACGTCGGTTTGGGTCAGGTCTTAGAATACATCTAGGCAGACTACATCCTTGACTAAACTTGTGCCGCCGCTCGGTGTATTCACGACAACGTCGGTTTGGGTCAAGTCAAGATGTCATCTTATGTATTTAAGAAGTTGGTTTCTACAAGGTTGCCATGTCACAGCTTGAGTGTATCTCAACAACTGTAACACGGGCCCTATAGTTGCTAACCCCTAAAACAAGGAGGGCTACGGCTAATCTTGAAAAAGATCATTAACGTATTTGACTTAGATATAGTCCAGGGTGTCATACAATCATGATTCGCAACATTGCGGTCCAGCGGAACTCAGCCAGGGAATTGACTAAGCCAGGATCACTATCCCTTAAAGGGTGATCCATAACTCTTAGCCAAGCACATTGACTGGATCATGGTCCATTGAATGAAGCTTGTCATTTTTGTATGTATGCCATAAACTAAACAGCTTTTATTAACAACTAATTAATCCTATCAACTAGTTGAATCCTTAAATTCAAAATTTTAGGATTTGTTTAATAACTTTTATTAAGTCCTTATCAACTATAAGGTTCACGTGCTACCCTAATCGCTATTAGGATTTTAATAAATTTTATTAACAACGCTAGAAGCGAAGTCCTTTAATGAAAATTAATTATAACAATTAGAATTGAAAATTCATTTAAAGGACTACCCTAATCAGGAATTAGGTCTTAATATTGTTGTTAATGATTTATTAAAACATAGCATGTCATTAAAATTCAAGTAATAAATTTTAATCATTTTTAATGGCTAACCTAAAGGGTTGTCTTGTGTTATCAAATAAGGGACAAGATTAACAAGCCATTAAAATAAAACTACACTAATTTTATCAACATAAAATGAAAGTGTATATCTATTTAACAATTAAATAAACTAAGTTTATCGCATAAACAATTTTTAGACTTTTAAAATCAGTTTCAAAAATATCTTATAAATTTAAAACATTACTTTAAAATTTTCCATGTTCAAAAATTTATCATATACAATTTTTTAAACATCTAAAATATTTTAAACTTATCGCATAAATTTAAAGCCTTAAAATCAATTTTAAAATTTATCACATAAATTTAAAAACACCATTTTAAAATTTCCATGCTTAAAAAAAATTTATCAAATAAAAAATTTTTAGGCATCCAAAATAAATTTAAACTTTTAAATATTTAAAATTAGTTTTAAAATTATCACATAAATTTTAAAATGTCATTTTAAAAATTTTCATGTTCAAAAAAATTTATCACATAGAATTTTGAACTTCAAAAACATTTTTAAAATTATCTAATAACTTTAAAAAATTTAAAAGTATTTAAAAGGCATTAATAAGTTTAATGAAATCGCAGTACCAAGATCGACTACGCAAACCTGGCTCTGATACCAATGTTGGGAAATTGGCGGTCCCTTAGGGCACAAAAACTCTAGTCCCGTCCTAAGTCGGACGGAACATAGACACAAACAATAACATCGGAAGAAAAACTAATTAATCTAAATTAACATGCAGTTAAAACAATTTTAACTTAGCCCTAAGGTCCAAGACCCTATGCCAAGATCTATGCCGACTTGGGATGGATCTGACCATCCCAAGAAGGATCTAGCCTACTGCGATTAAACTAAAGTAATGCTAATAAAATACTTAACCACATACCCGGAATCTCAACCCTGGAGCATGCGAGATGTTCCGCGCCGTCTTCCGAGCTGCTCCCGTCCCACGCCGAGCCGCTCCTTGAACTGCTCCGCGAACCGCTCCTCGAACCGCTCCGCATCCCGAGGCGATCAATCCCCGTGCCGCCGAGCCAACCACGCGCCGAAGAAAGTTTCACGCGAGTGAAACCTCCGCCTATATTTCGGATCCAGAATCCGAACTCCTTCGTGGCTTTGCTAGAGCCCTCAGGAGCAAGGAAGAAATTTAGGGAGATGAGAAATATTAATTTAAGCCTAGATCCGAGCGTGCTCCAACATTTACGAGAGCCGCTCAGATCTAGAGCTTGAGACGAGTTTTGAGGAAGGGGGAGACCCCTATTTATATAGGCGGCGGACTCTCCCCTTTTCTCAAAATCCGATGTGGGACTAAATAATGAGTTAATTAAAATCAAGTTAGTTTGCACTTCACAAAGTGCAAACTTCTGTAAATTTTAACTCACTCACCGTTGAGCTTCAAGATTGATACAACCTATCAATACGACAAGCGTTCAACGGTGAACGCATAGGAAAAAACTGTTCGTCAATCGGAGTTCATTTGACCCTCCAATTGAGTGTCCAAAGATCAGCCCTAGGCTAGTTTTTCGCAAAAACTGAGCCGTCATTTGATTCAGCACACTTAGGGTTCAAAACCCTAGAGGTGGGGCCCATGGGTGGGCCCCATGCGTCCTAGCGCGCGCAAAATCGCCTGGACAGAGCCCAGGCGCCTGGGCGCGCCCAGGCCCGCGCCTGGGCAGAGCCCAGGCCCGCGCCTGGGCTGGCCCAGGCCGAGCCTGGGCTTAGCCCAGGCAGCGTCTGGGCTAGCCCAGGCAGCCTGTTCTGCCTTGCTTTTACTGGGCCTGGCCTGGCCTGATCCTTTGGGCTGTTTTGGCTCTAACTTGAGCATTTGGTGTCCGATTTGGACGCCGTTCGAACCTGGGTCTAGACCGGGACATTCCCGTCTTACCCGTGAACTTTTCCTTGCGTTTATTTTATTAAATATTGTATTAAACAATTTAATACACATTTAATCGCTTTTGCATCAAATGCAAAATAGTCCCTATCTAGGCTTAAATTATCACATTGCATCAAATGCAATTATCTCTTCTTTTGCATCAAATGCAAATATTCTCCCTAACTAATTTATACCTATTACTAGACGAAGGTCGCACTCTTTGTGTGACCCTACGGCCTGACCCTACTACAGGTTGGGCTCGAAGCCCTATACGACAAAGACCACGAGCAGTGGCTGCCGTCCCTGTTTCAGCATCATCATAATGTGGTTAGCTCATCAACATGAGAATTGTCGGGACCACCTTGACCGTGTCTGTGATGATTTCTGCAGTTATAGTCTCTTCGTCTAAACTGTGTCGTGTAGATCAAGTCTGGGGTACGGTTAAACTGTCAACCCCAATAACTTGACTCCGGTTAGTTTCGATCAATCTTTAGTCAATAAATGTTGGACTTCTTCCAACATACTCTACGCAGAGTTTTTACTAAAGACCGAACTAACTCTACGACACTAACTCCCATTGACCGGGAGAGACGAATCCTCTCTTGGTCATTACTCGCCTCGTACGTTTCAAGTGACACCCAATCAAAAGACCTTTCGACATGCATTGCCTCGAAGCTAGGTCAGTTGATATAAGTGGCACCGTTCATGCACAGGTTTGTCAAAATGACCTCAAGTCAAAAGACCAACTATCCTATCATCACTCAGAGTTATCACTGACAGATTGGTCAATATAACCATATGATAACTCTAGTGGATCGTTCAGTGAACTCATTCTAATGAGCACCTGTGTCTCGTCTTCGACTTCGCCAAGTCAAGCGATCATGAGATCATCGCCACCGTTAAACGGTGAAGACTAAGACACAATGGTCTATCCGATGTTTCGATATCCTTGTCTCGAAACATCTACGACCACGAACCATTTTAGACTTATGCTACAGACGGTCAAACATTTCTCCATGATCTAGATACTCATCTCGATACCCGTTTGACCTTGCATAAAGTCTCAGGACTTTACCTAAGTTGATATCTAATGTTAACTACATTACAATATAACTTAGATAAATTATTACCAAACAGCTTACTGTTATTTCGAACAAGATGTTTGTGCTATTCACACAGGAATAAATGGCCTCGAGGGCATCATATTCCTACAAATTTTCTGCAGTTTTCCATAGTATCCTAGATTATATTTTTCTGATTTTTCTACTATTTTATATGATTTTTATCAGTAGTTGTTATTGTAATGCCCTACCAGCTACTGCACAAGTACTAGAGGGGGGGGGGGGGGGGGTGAATAGTACTTTAAAATAATAAGGAGTATAATTCCAAATTAAATTGCAATCAACTACCAAATCAATTTGCGGAAGCTTAAATTGAACGACGACAACGAAATTGACAATGCTAACAAACGATGTTAATGGGTTCGGATCCACCCAAGTCTCCCCGACTTGTTCCCGGTGATCCTACGTCCCAACCACCCGGATCCCCTCCGGATACTTGAGTTAGAAACCCTAACTCAAGATTTCCACTATGAATATCTTGTGAAAAACTTTCACAAGATCAAATCATACATGCAATAGCAAACGTGAATCCCACAACCCGGGATCACAACCTTCTCTCACAACCGAGAGAACCAACAAGCAATATAAAAGAGTTTATATGAAATAAACAAGCTTACCACAAAATCCTATACCTTGAGTTTTTCTTACCCAATAGGTGGAATGAAGGATTTGAGGAAGATGAAGTTACCAAACCCTAGCACCAAGGAAATGAGCAGCAATGGGTGCCTAGGGATGATTTGGAAACTTGAATCAAGCAATAGCTTGAAGAGCTCACCAAGAACAAGCTTCTCTCTAGATCTAGAAATGAGAGAGAATGGGTTTCTTGTGAGGAAGAGAGCTTTAGATTTGAGGGAGAATAGCTATCTCTTTAGAACTCAATGAATCTCTTAATGGCAGCTCTATTGAAGATAGAAATGACCTAGGTTCGTATTTATAGGGTCCCATAAAAACAAGATAGGTCAATCTCCAACGGAAAGAAATCTGTGAGAATTAGTCGGTCAAAGAACACTCACTGACCGACTAGTTCATCAACTAGTCGGTCAGCCAAACAACGTGGACCGACTAAGAGTAGATCTGAGAAGAAAGAGAATTTCAGACCTAGACATCTAGTCGGTCCAAGAACACTGTCTGACCGACTAGTTTCACAACTAGTCGGTCATCCAATGAACGTAGACCGACTAAGAGGCAAAACAACTTAGTCTGAAGGCAAGTTGACTTAGTCGGTCTAAGAACAAAAATTGACCGACTAGATTGTCAATTAGTCGGTCATCAAACGTTCTTAGACCGACTAACGGTAAACAGTAGCTTAGGAGAAATTTAGAGTGAACAGTAAGTCACAACTAGTCGGTCAAAGAAGCATCACTGACCGACTAGTTCACAAACTAGTCGGTCGGTGATTCAACGTAGACCGACTAACTGTAAACAGTAAAGTCCAAGAAATTAAGGAATCAAACTAGTCGGTCCAAGAACAGTTGCCGACCGACTAGATCACCATCTAGTCGGTCAGTACTTGTTCTTGTACCAACTAACATGCACAACAAAGTCCGAATCGAAGCGCGACGCTTCGAGGAAGTTAGAATGAACTTGTGCAAGAATCCTAGAGCTACGAAATGAGCGTAATGAAGATAGAAACGTAAGATATACTCAAGGCTTAACATTCTATCAATCGAAACTAAAAGACTATAAATAAAACCTTAATAAACGGTCTTTGAGAGCTTCGATTGAATCTTCATAACTTCCAAAGCGCTGCAGGAGCTTCAACGAAGCTTTAGGCTTGAATACGAGCTTTTGGAAGTGTTGAGATGTCGCTTTGAATATTCTCGTGAAATTGGCGACGATCTCCAATACTGCGCTCACAAAATGTTAGTTCATGAATTATTTATGTTTGCTCATCATCAAAACCAAATCCGGGGAGTCCAATATTCAACATTCTCCCCCTTTTTGGTGATGACAAACCAACATAAATAATAATCAAAAATAATAATTCAAATGTAAAATACTTACTCCCCCTGCATTGATGACACGTTAATTCCCAAATGAATATATATGAATTGCATCAATCAGACGAGTAAGATATATAATGAGAATTGATTTTTGAAATATCGGATTTTGAAAATCCTTATATGTATCGTAACTCCCCCTGAATCTAACATATCAAACTAGATTCTTGGAATGGAGTTAAATTTTTCATTTGCATTATTTATTATCATTATCTCTCCCCCTTTGGCATTATCCCAAAAATGGGGGGCATACAACGACAACAATTAGGAAATGTAAAATCCAACATCGGGAGTCGTAGACAATGACGATGGAGCTAATTGACACCAAAAGAAAAACGATTAAATCAATTCAAAGTGTGCCAATTGTCCATTATCACAAAGTGAAAAACAAAATCATCAAAAATACCAAATAATTATTCATTAATTGAATAAAGAAACATACTCTTCAATATTCAATATACTTGGTTAATTTTGTGCATGGAAAACAATTCTATACAATTATAGAATTTAAATCTATTTAACCAAGTTTTTATGCGTCGAGCGACGAAATCTCATTTCAAATACATTCAACGAATATTAAAATTTGCACGACGAATAAAAGACAAAGTGAATGACGATGAACATATATATATGCAGAGACAACATGAGTATATCCAAAAAGATATCACATCGAATATATGAGATACATCATATCAAGCGCTACATATCATCAAAAAGAAATACATCAACATCATCGATACAATATACCCATCAAAATGAAATACACCATCATCATCATCATTCTCATCAAGATAAATACAGCAGCAGTGACGACATCCAAAATACATCAAAACATAATAACCCTCATACCCTATCCTAACCCATAATACTCTCGCTAAGATATATCATCCAAGGCGTATATGGAGAGTCCTCGGAACAACGATCACGAGGAGGAGGCAGGATCTGCAGCGTCCGTGGGTCCAGTCGACGGAGTGGACTCAGGCTCTGCAGGGAGAAGAGGCGTCTCAACAGATGGAATCGTCGGGGCAGGAGTCGAGATCTCAGGAACAGGCTCTACAGCAGCAAGGGTCTCGACAACAGAAGTGTCAACTGGAATAGCAGCAGGCTCAGCAACAGGGTCAACAGCAGGCTCTGAAGACTGAAGTGCTGGAGCAGAAGGCTCTGGAGCACCGGAAGAGGTGCCAACTCCAGGAGCAGAAGAGGAAACACCAGCAGCAGCAGCAGTGGCCTCATCGCCACGGGCAAAAGAAGTGACAAGCTCGTCAAGCTCCTCATCGTCCATCTCCTCGGCCTCAGACACCGAAGGAGGAAGCTCAATCCCCATCATACGAGCCATACGACATACGACCTCCTCAGTACGAGCCAAACGGGAGTCGTGCTGACGAAGAAGACGTACGACATCGTCCAAAGTAGCAGGGGAAGAGGAGGCTGCAGCGGCTGACGGAGTAGACTGAGAAGCAGATGCGGTAGACCTCTGCACGTGACGAAGTGCCGCTAAAGATTTCTTCACGGCCGTCGCATTCAGAGGCGTACCCAAAGGACGCTCATCGTCAGGAGGGAGAGGAACGCGAAAATGACGGAATACGAGTGTCAACAAGCAGGGGTATGGAATGTGCGCAGACTTATTGGTCTTGCGTATACACTCAAAAGAATCCATCTTATCGAGTATCACGCGAGCCCAATTTATCTCGCACCCCAAGAAAAGAGCGTATATGAGTTTCAAGAACGGCTGAGATGGGAGTGAAGAGGATCCATATTTCGGGAGGAGGCATGACTTCAAGATCAGGTTAAGAACCCACGCATTCGGCTTAAAGGATTTCGAAGGAACACCAATGAATGCGGAGGGGATAACCTGGAAAATCTCAGAAAGAATAGTCTGATCCAAGGAAGAAATGTCGTCTACGGAAATGTCTGAGGGGAGGAGACCACACGACGCACAACCAAGGATCTCCCCCAAGATTTCTGCCGTGAGAACTATAGGAGTTCCCAAGACAGTCGTCTCAATGGAGTGGCTGGCGTCGTACTGGCCTCGAATACGATTAGCATAGAACAATTTCACGAGGCGAGGGTACGGTTTGGGATTGGCCTTGGGGTCGTATCGGAGATAATCTAGAAGGCCACTATAAGATAGAAGATCAGCAAGGCCGAGGAAATCAGAGAACTGAACGTAATGCTCTAACAACAGTGGACAGTGTTCTATACGGTTGTACGCGGCGAGACACTGAGGGTCATCGCGGCACAACGATATGTCTACACCGCCAACTGGCATAGGAGCTTTACCCTTGGCCTTACAGGTCTTCGGAGGTGGGGTAGGATCCCTAGTAGGCTCATCCTCAGGGATAAAATCAGTATCGGAATCGGAATCGGGAGGAGTAGCCGGAGTGTGAAGAATAGGCTTTTTGGTCTTGGATTTGCGGGGCTTGACGGATGCAGTCCTAGGCTTCTTAAGAGGGGGCGACGATGGAGAGGCTTGGGTAGACTTGGCACGACGCTTAGGTTTCGGGGGATTCCTAGCGGTAGGTTGTTCTACGGTCATTGGAGAGGCCCCGGAAGAAGCGATCGGAATACGAGTCTTAGCCATAGTTCTAAGAGCACACGCAAGTAATCACGGAGGATCAACAACCCTAAGCACAAAACCTAGAAGCTAGCACAAAACCCTAGAAGACCAAATGAAATCGAACACACAAACCCTAGAGGAGAAATTTCGAAACCCTAGAAATCCTAGGAGGTGAAAACGAACCCTAGGGCAAGAAATTGACCTAGGAGAGGGAGGAATATACCTAGGGGGTGGAGTCGACGGCGGCGGATGGCGGCGATGGCCGGAGAAACGGCCGGAGACGACGGAATGCGAAGGGGCTCGAAGGGGGGTTTTGGGTTTTCGAGTGAGAGATGGGGAGACAAACCGACTAAAAGTGATTTTAGTCGGAGGAAAACGTGTATAAGTCGGTCGGGATGCGAAAAGACACAGCTGCCCTAACACACTTAGTCGGTCACAGTTCAAGTACTGACCGACTAGATTACGATCTAGTCGGTCGGTCAATGAGCTTGAACCGACTAAGTCGAAACAGTAGCTCAGATGAATTTCTAGGGCAAGAATTAGTCGGTCGCAGTATATTCACTGACCGACTAGTTTTCAATCTAGTCGGTTGGAAAGTATACTATGACCGACTAAAGATAGAAAAAGATAGGAGATGGATATTTGCATGAGCTAGTCGGTCTGAGTTCATTTGCTGACCGACTAGATGAGCATCTAGTCGGTTGACAAGTGAACTGAAATCGACTAGAAGAGTCCAAAAGTAGAATTTTGATTTCTCTTCACAAACCACTTGGATGATACATCCAAACTCACTCATTAGTCATCTAAATTACCCCATAAAACGTCGAAATCTTAAATACGATATTGAAATACGAATTCGAGCAATAAATTCAAATAATTCACATAAAATTCCCAAAAATTCAATTAATCTAGCATGAATGAAATATCGCGAAATATATTAGCATGCAAGATGATTGAATTAAAATATGAATCCTATATCTCGGATTCACCCATAATCCCCAATTCTCGACGCAACCGCACAAAGGAGTCCTCCTTTAGGGGTTTCGTGAAAATATCGGCGATTTGCTTTTGGGTTTCAACGTACACTAAAATGATGTCCTTTTTAGCAACATGATCATCTAAGAAATGGTGTCGGACATCTATGTGTTTCGATCGAGAATGGTGCACCGGATTCTTTGAAAGACAGATAGCACTTTGGTTATCCACCATGATAGGGCTAGTATCACAATGAATACCAAAATCCTTCAATGTGTGTCTCATCCAAAGAACCTGGGCACAAGCGGCACCGGCGGCAATGTATTCCGCCTCTGTGGTTGAAAGTGAAACCGAATTTTGCTTCTTGGAAAACTAAGAGACAAGAGAATTTCCTAGAAAATGGCAAGTGCCACTAGTACTTTTCCTGTCGGATTTGCATCCCGCATAATCAGCGTCACTGTATGAGACTAACTCATACGTGCTAGATCTCGGATATAGTAATCCAAAATCTAAAGTGTAACTTAGATAGCGAAAAATGCGTTTTACCGCTACTAAGTGAGAATCCTTAGGTTGAGACTGATAACGAGCACATATACATACGGCAAACATAATATCGGGCCTACTTGCGGTAAGATAAAGCAAACTACCTATCATACCTCGATATAGACGAATGTCTACATCCTTACCGCCCGTATCCTTGTCAAGATGCGTAGTCGTGCTCATCGGAGTCTTTTTCCCGGAGGCATTCTCCATTCCAAATCGCTTTAGCAACTCCACCGTGTACTTCGTTTGGTGGATGAAGATTGCATCGTTCATTTGGCGAATTTGGAGACCTAAGAAATATTTGAGTTCGCCCATGTGGCTCATCTCAAATTGTTCCTTCATAACATTAGAAAACTCTTCGCAAAGAGCGAAGTTAGTAGCACCGAAAATGATATCATCAACACAAATTTGAACTAATAATATATCATTATTCGCATGCTTAATAAAAAGTGTTGAATCGGCTTCACCCATTTTAAAATTCAAATCCAAAAGAAAATTCTTTAGGCGATCATACCAAGCTCGAGGAGCTTGTCTCAAACCATAAAGAGCTTTCTTTAATTTAAAAACGTGATTTGGAAATTTTTCATTAATGAAGCCCGGAGGTTGAGAAACGTAAACTTCCTCAACGACATCTCCGTTTAAAAATGCACTTTTAACATCCATTTGAAATAATTTAAAATTCTTATGGCATGCAAAAGACAATAATAATCTAATTGATTCTAATCTAGCTACCGGAGCGAAAGATTCTACGAAATCGATACCTTCCTCTTGTCGATAGCCTTGAGCTACTAACCGAGCTTTGTTCCGGACGACGACTTGGTTTTCGTCGGTCTTGTTCTTGAAGATCCACTTTGTCCCTATGACGGTGTGGTTCTTCGATGGCAATGGAACAAGCTCCCAAACTTCATTCCTCTCGAATTGAATGAGCTCCTCCTCCATGGCTAAGATCCAAGCGCTATCTTCACATGCTTCATTAATATTATTTGGCTCTATCGATGAGGCAAAGGCACAATTTGCGAAGTGGTGAACTTGCGATCTCGTCTTGACACTATCATAGATATTGCCAATGACTTGCTCATGGGGATGGTCACGAACCGAATGAAGCCGTTTGGGAATACCTTGATCACTTGGAACATTCTCAACAACTTCATTAGTTGGGTTAGTCTCAATGGAATCAATAGAATCATTAGACTTAGAATTTTCAAACGAATCACATAAAACATCCATAGAATCATTATCATTTGAAATTCTAGTTGGAACAAATCCTTCATTAAATGAGACATGAAGCGACTCCTCGATCGTTGAGGTTCGTTTGTTGAATATCCGGTAGGCTTTGCTACGCGTAGAGTATCCAACAAAGATTCCCTCATCGGATCTTGGATCGAATTTGTCCAAACTACCATATGTGTTCTTAATAAAACATTTTGAACCGAAAACACGAAAATGTTTAACTTGAGGCAACCTACCAAACAACAATTCATAACACGTTTGTTTAGAGCCGGGCCTCAAAAGTATTCTATTAAACACATAGCAAGCGGTGTGTACCGCTTCCGCCCAAAATTGATGGCCAAGTTGGCTATCATCAAGCATAGTGCGAGCACACTCCACTAGCGTCCTATTCTTTCTCTCAACTACACCATTTTGAGGAGGTGCACGAGGGAAAGAGAAGGTGTGAGTAATACCAACTTCATCACAAAATGTCTCAAAAGACTCATTCTCAAATTCACCTCCATGATCACTACGAATAGTGACAATGGTGGTTCCTAAGAGATTTTGTACTTTCTTAACAAAAATTGTGAAGTTTTCAAAAGTTTCATTTTTATTGCACAATGAAAATACCCAAGTAAATCTTGAATAGTCATCTACGATGACAAGTCCATACCTTGCATTTCCTAAGGAAGCTACTCTAGTTGGCCCAAATAAATCTAGATGTAATAGCTCTAGTGGCCTTTTAGTAGAGATGCTTTTCTTAGGTTTAAATGAAGATTTAGGAAGCTTGCCGCGTTGACAACAATCACAAAAACTTTTCTTTTCAAAAACTAGCTTCGGAAAACCTTTAATAGAATTCAATTTTGAAAGCTTATATAATGTTCCAAAGTTCACATGTCCAAAGCGTCGATGCCATAAGTGTTGTTCACTTGTGTTGGCAACGAGACATTGTTCATATGACTTAGGAAGATCCAAAATATAAATGTCTTTACGACGAGTTCCGGAAAATAATAATTTTTCATTATCCTTTCTTAAAATATGACACAATCCTTTCGCAAAGCTAACTTTGTAACCTTTGTCACAAAGTTGGCTTATTGAAATAAGATTATGATTTAAACCACTAACAAGATAAACATCACTAATTAATGGTTTAGAGGGGTTACCGACTTTACCAACACCTATGATGGTTCCGCTCTCGTTGCCTCCAAATACGACGCGGTTTCCATTTGCAATGGGAACCACTCCGGAGAGCAATCGAGCGTCACCCGTCATGTGTTTTGAACACCCGCTATCGAGTATCCAATTCCCTTTGGAGCTAAATTTAAATTTGTTGCTCCTTTCCCTTTTCTTTTCCTTGAGTACCTAAAGATAGAAACTTTCATATCATGGTACCCAAGGTCATTGGGTCCAAGGGATTAGACCTTTGGAAGCCAAGTCCAAGTGGACTTAGACTTCCCCACATAATTCTTACTATGTACAACATCCGAAAAATAAGCATTCATGTATATTTGTTTTTCGTCCATGCTTGTGTCCGTTGGGCTCCAAATAGTAAATATTTTGGGAACCATCATCCTATTGGGTGCATGCATGCGACGTTGATTTCTACGTGATGCATGTTGTGGATAGGCATATGGGACATGATGGAATGGTGCACGACGAGAATTATTCATATGATGCGGTGGGTGAACATATGCATGTGTGGGAACACGTGCGTGAGGGTGTCTCACATGGTGTGCACGTGCCCGAGAATGTGTTGCATAAAAATCATCATATGTGTGAGATGGTGGAGTAGGACGTGTGTTCCTACGTGGCATGTTATTGGTGTACATGTAGGCATGACCCTTCTTTGGAGGTCCACCCAAGGTGGGTTTCTTTCCAAAAGAGGGCGTGGACGAGGTGGAAGCACCATTGGTAGATGAACTACCAATAGAGTGTTTGCTACCACTCGTAGAGTCACCGGAAGTTGGCCTAACAAAAGTAGTGGCCGCTTTGGATGGACATCCCGTCGTATACCCCAAACCAATGTGGTGATTGGCCGGAAGTAAGTCACTTAGGATTTTATCCAAATGGTCCTTACCTTTGTTGAATTTGTTAATTCGGCCCAATGTGTTCTCATATTTCTCTTTGAGAGAACGCAAAGAAGTATCCAAAGTGGATATTTGCGAAGTGAGCACATAAACACGAGATTTAAGATTCTCGTTCTCAATACTCAAAGTCGAGTTTTGAGAAGTTAAATCCGCTATCTCATGTTCTTCCGCATCCTCGATGCTAACATGTTCAAGTTTAGATTTGAGATTAACAATCTCATTTCTTAACTCTTCAACAACGGTGTCGTTGTTGGTGATGATAGTCTTAGGCGATGTTTGAATGCTAGCTAGGTCATCTTTTACCTTAGTATATCTATTTACTAACTTAGTGTATTTTGACCAAAGTTGAGAGTTAGCATTTCTAAGATCATCCATCGTTACCTCATCGCTTTCGTCATTACTATCATCGGAAGAGGAGGATCCTTGATCGTTCTCCTCTCTTGCCATGAAGCACATATGTGCTTGCTCCACTTTCTCATCATCCGACTCTCCGCTTGAGGAATCCTCGGAGTCGGTGAATGTTGCTCCGACAAGTCCTTTCTTGTACCCCTTTTTGTATTTCTTGGACTTATCGAATTTTGGCGCCTTCCACTTCTCCTTGTGCTTATTGAGGGGACACTCCGCTTTCATGTGTCCCGGCTTATTACACTTGAAACACAAAGGAGAGGAAGAGGCGTTAGTAGAACCAAATTTAGCTTTGTTCTTGAAGTTACCTTTTCGGAAGAAACAGTTGAACTTCTTGGCCATGAGTGCCATGGACTCCAAGTCTAACTCGTTTTCCGAGTCTTCATCATCGGAAGATGTGGATGAAGCCGCCTTGAATGCAATCGCCTTTTTCTTAGGCGCATCTAGGTTCAAATATGAATTCATCTTTTCTTGTAGCTTCACCTTGCTATCTTTGCGTACCTCGTATGACATCAAAGTACCCATTAGTTGAACTACGGTATATTTGTTCATGTCATTACCTTCCTCGATGGCGAAGGTACGTTTTTCCCAAGAAGAGGGAAGTCCTTCAATAAGCTTTAAGCACTTCTCCTTTTGAGTGTAGATCTTGCCGAGGGCCTCTAACTCGTTTATTATGTCAACGAAGCGAGCGTAATATTCTTTCATCTTCTCGCCCTGTTGCATATGAAACATTTCGTAATCTTTGGTTACGACTACGAGTTTAGAGTCTCTTACCCGACTCGTCCCTTCATGTAGTATGAGGAGAGAGTTCCAAATTTGATATGCACTCTTACATGTGCATATCTTATTGAAGTCCTCGGGCTCCAATGCGCATTGCAAGGCGTTCATTGCCTTGGCATTGCTTACCTCCGCGGCGACCTCCGCGGTAGTCCATTTCTCAAAATCTTCTTCTTCGGGCTCGATGTACTCCTTCATTGTAGTCCTCCATAAAGATGCACTCCGGAGGAAAGTCTCCATCCGGCACTTCCAGTACCCGTAGTTGGTACCGTTGAAGAATGGAGGCCTCGTAGAGGAATGTCCTTCCATCACCGATGACGCTCCTTCACGGTTCCTGAAGGTGTCATAGTTGGAGGGTGGAGGCACGGTCTTGTTGTCGTTGGTAGACATAGCTGTGTATCTGGCTCTGATACCAAATGTAATGCCCTACCAGCTACTGCACAAGTACTAGAGGGGGGGGGGGTGAATAGTACTTTAAAATAATAAGGAGTATAATTCCAAATTAAATTGCAATCAACTACCAAATCAATTTGCGGAAGCTTAAATTGAACGACGACAACGAAATTGACAATGCTAACAAACGATGTTAATGGGTTCGGATCCACCCAAGTCTCCCCGACTTGTTCCCGGTGATCCTACGTCCCAACCACCCGGATCCCCTCCGGATACTTGAGTTAGAAACCCTAACTCAAGATTTCCACTATGAATATCTTGTGAAAAACTTTCACAAGATCAAATCATACATGCAATAGCAAACGTGAATCCCACAACCCGGGATCACAACCTTCTCTCACAACCGAGAGAACCAACAAGCAATATAAAAGAGTTTATATGAAATAAACAAGCTTACCACAAAATCCTATACCTTGAGTTTTTCTTACCCAATAGGTGGAATGAAGGATTTGAGGAAGATGAAGTTACCAAACCCTAGCACCAAGGAAATGAGCAGCAATGGGTGCCTAGGGATGATTTGGAAACTTGAATCAAGCAATAGCTTGAAGAGCTCACCAAGAACAAGCTTCTCTCTAGATCTAGAAATGAGAGAGAATGGGTTTCTTGTGAGGAAGAGAGCTTTAGATTTGAGGGAGAATAGCTATCTCTTTAGAACTCAATGAATCTCTTAATGGCAGCTCTATTGAAGATAGAAATGACCTAGGTTCGTATTTATAGGGTCCCATAAAAACAAGATAGGTCAATCTCCAACGGAAAGAAATCTGTGAGAATTAGTCGGTCAAAGAACACTCACTGACCGACTAGTTCATCAACTAGTCGGTCAGCCAAACAACGTGGACCGACTAAGAGTAGATCTGAGAAGAAAGAGAATTTCAGACCTAGACATCTAGTCGGTCCAAGAACACTGTCTGACCGACTAGTTTCACAACTAGTCGGTCATCCAATGAACGTAGACCGACTAAGAGGCAAAACAACTTAGTCTGAAGGCAAGTTGACTTAGTCGGTCTAAGAACAAAAATTGACCGACTAGATTGTCAATTAGTCGGTCATTAAACGTTCTTAGACCGACTAACGGTAAACAATAGCTTAGGAGAAATTTAGAGTGAACAGTAAGTCACAACTAGTCGGTCAAAGAAGCATCACTGACTGACTAGTTCACAAACTAGTCGGTCGGTGATTCAACGTAGACCGACTAACTGTAAACAGTAAAGTCCAAGAAATTAAGGAATCAAACTAGTCGGTCCAAGAACAGTTGCCGACCGACTAGATCACCATCTAGTCGGTCAGTACTTGTTCTTGTACCAACTAACATGCACAACAAAGTCCGAATCGAAGCGCGACGCTTCGAGGAAGTTAGAATGAACTTGTGCAAGAATCCTAGAGCTACGAAATGAGCGTAATGAAGATAGAAACGTAAGATATACTCAAGGCTTAACATTCTATCAATCGAAACTAAAAGACTATAAATAAAACCTTAATAAACGGTCTTTGAGAGCTTCGATTGAATCTTCATAACTTCCAAAGCGCTGCAGGAGCTTCAACGAAGCTTTAGGCTTGAATACGAGCTTTTGGAAGTGTTGAGATGTCGCTTTGAATATTCTCGTTAAATTGGCGACGATCTCCAATACTGCGCTCACAAAATGTTAGTTCATGAATTATTTATGTTTGCTCATCATCAAAACCAAATCTGGGGAGTCCAATATTCAACAGTTATGTACTAAGAAAATTTCCAGCAACTTATTTTTCCAACTAAAACTAGTTTTTGACATGGTATTTTGAGACAACTGTTATGAACTTAATCCTACCTTTATATCATCCTCTACATAATCACAAACATGGCATGATTAAAGAGATTTCAATACATACTTATTTTTAAAAATAACCATTAACATCTAACATACAACAAGGATATATGGCTTGCAACTCATACTTAATGGAACTAACATATAGACCAACTACAATCTACACTCTTTTTACAAGTTAATAGATTTCTCATTCTCCAAATTTTCATCATGTCATAAAATTATTAATTCTAAGTATGAAAACACATTGAAAACAAACATACAAATCCTATTACAACATGCTACTACATTAAGCAAACTTCATGAAGCAAAATAAAAACTACTAAGTTTTATAAGTATCATAGCATGGTTCCTACTCAAATCTTCATATGACATACTAAATTTACTATTTCACTCATGATTTTAAAGCTAAACTAAAAATCAATCCTAAAAGTGAACCCTACTAAAAATGATAGAAGTTTCTACCTTTAAGAGTCCTCCAAAAATGTCCTTGGCCCTTCTTAGTCCTTGATGAACTTGGGCCTCCATGGCCTCTCCTACTCCTCCAAGACATCCCTCTTCAAATTCTATGAATTCCAAATCTCATCAAAACCCCAAACTTTCCTCTTTCCCCCAAATCTTTCCTCCTCTCTTCAAATTTCCAGAATGACCTACATGTACCCGATGAAGAAAAGAATGTGCCAGAGTGTGCATAGTGGAGGTGAGGTAACCCTACGGGTGTTTGGACACCCCATTCACCACCATAAGATTTCGGCCATGGCATGAAAGGAGGGAGAGAGAGGGAGAGATGAGAGGATGAGAGAGTTTTGTGCTTTTCTTTTTCTTTTCTTGATTTTTGATTTTTCCCCAAAATTCTCTCATCCACTCATTTTGGTCAAAGCTTAGCCAAGTGTATTTCTCTCTTACATGCAAGATGACACCAAAGCCACTTATGTGTCATCCTAATAATTTCCAAGATTTAATCTTATAGAAAAATAAAAATACACAACTAATACTTCATACCACTCCAAATACATAGTATTTAATCCAAATACTTCATTTATATAATACAAATGGTGTTCCAAAAATTTATTTAAAAATAATTTAGTTATAAAAAATTATGGAAAATTCATGAAAATACTCAAAAACTTCATACGTATAAATACGTCCAAAAATATGTACATTATACACGTATATACGGAGACGAGGTATTACAAATACTCTCAAGAGACCTAAAGATCTCATTATTCTAATGATGATAGTATATCATCTTAAATTCGTTTGAGAAAGTGAGGAGAGTCAATGTCCACGTGAATGGAGATGATCTCGTAATCATTTTTTCCTTTTGAATGGGACAATAAAAGTTTCACCCTTTTTGAAGAATCTTCAGGTTCTTTTGGTTAATGATGTCTTGCATCATCAATCCAGGGTGACATCGTTCCAAAGTTGATCGATTCTGGACACTTCTGGTGTTCTAAATTAATTCCTCTTTTCGAATTGATGTGGGACTTTTGAAAATCCATTAAAATGCTCAAGTTAATTTTGTCCGGTAATAGGTGAACTGTGTTCAAACTGTGAAGGATTACATCTTCACATTGACTATTATGCGGATCATTATGGGACAAAGATTCCGGCTTTATTGATTTCTTGAGTCATTAGGGATTTTGTTTTGACGAATATCCTTTGAAACTGTATAAGTTTCAGAGAGTACATGGCATCGTCATTTTATTTTTAGGAGTATTCAGGATAACAAATCATTCGCAATAAAATAAAATGCATAAAAAGCATGAAATTCATCAATAAGAGATATTGTTATAATGCATTTAAACACATATATACTGTAAGAGAATAATTCTGATAATTGTGTTATGGCAACAAGTTTCATAGTTTGATGGGTGCTCTTGAAAGCATACGTCTACAATTATGCTCATTAAGACTTATGTTATGACAACAGATTAAATTTGTTTTCAAAGTTTATTTGTCCTCAGGGAGTAGCTTAATATACATAAGGTCAATTTGAATTTCGTCGTTTAGACGAAATATGTATATATTTTTATATGGCATAAGTTAATGCACATTCAAGTTGCAAAAGCATTATGTGTCTTATCAGAACTTCTGGTCTGATATTGGTTTTGCCATTGCATACTCCATGTCGAGGTATATCATATCTTCCTTTTCTCATTTTATTCAAGACTTCCCCTGTTTTCAGTCTTCCTTATTGTTATTTATAAGGAAGAATGAATATTAGCCTTACGAAGTAGACATATACAAGGGAAAAATGAGTTAGTTTCTATATTTCCACTTTTCTAATTTATGAGAGACTTTTTAAAGTCTGTTTGAATGCTCAAGTATGCTCTCCAGGCCATTTTTATTGAGTCATTCAAGTATTGTGTGGATATAGAATCATGCTTAAGGGAAAACAAATACGTGGCTACGAAATTTATAATTTTTCACTTATCTATTAAGTCACTACTTCGGGCGTACACTTAAAATAATGGCTGGATACAATAATTATAACTTGTAAAGTGAGATGACTCTAAAAGAGTTCAACGGTGTTATAACAACTGCTGGTGTCAATATTGGTTTATATAGACCATAAATCTGATACATCTATTTACCGCAAAATGCGTATCTCTAAAAAATCGCATAATGTTGTAAACGTGGTGGCTATGGAATCCATAGCCCTGTATTTATAGTGGTAGGGTTACATAATGGGTGGATACCCACTAACGGGTAGGCCCACGAAAAGCCCGTTTATAACACTTCCCCTTATCCATCCATTGTCGTAAGCCGTGATGAACGCTTCAGGGTTCATGGAGCTTATCTGATCATGGGTCTATGGATACTTCTGGATCCTTAAGTTTAAGAGTACTTGCCTCGTTAAAATCTTCGCCAAGGAAAACCCAGCGGGAAAAACCAGTGGCTAAGGGAAAAGACTACAAGTTTCTGAAACTTCCCCTGATCGATGGATAACATCAGAGGTGGATACTTCTGGATCCAGAGTTGATGTGGCTACCTCGTTAAAACCTTTGGCTATGGAAAACCCAGTGGGAAAAACCAGTAGCCAAGGAAAAAGAGTACATCACAACATTAACTCCCCCTGATAAGTACAAGCTTCAGGCTTGTAAATCTCTCAACTGTCTCATCCCAATTCCTAGTACAAGTTTTCTAAAGGTGCTGCGAGGCAAATCTTTAGTGAACAGGTCTACCAGGTTGTCACAAGACTGGATCTGCTGGATGACGATCTGGTTGTCCACTTGCTGTTCATGCGTCCAGAAGAGCTTGGGGGATATGTGCTTCGTCCTGTCACCTTTTATGTAGCCACCTCGTGGTTGAGCGATGCATGCAGCATTGTCTTCATACATGGTGGTAGGTCCAAGATCTCCCGTCTTCAGGCCGGTGGTCTTGAGGATGTGGTTGATGACTGATCGAAGCCAAAAGCATTCTCTGCTAGCTTCGTGGATCGTAATTAGCTCGGAGTGGTTGGATGAGGTTGCTGTCGATGTCTGCTTCACGGATCTCCATGAGATGGCCGTCCCACCGTATGTGAACACAAAACGGGTCTGGGACTTTGCGGTATGTGGGTCGGACCTGTATCCTGCATCTGCATAACCGACCAAGTCGGAGGAGACACCTTTCTTGAAGTATAGTCCCATGTCCACAGACCCTTGGAGGTAGCGCAGAAGTTGCTTAACTCCGTTCTAGTGGCGTTTTGAGGGCGCAGAACTGTATCTGGCTAGTAAGTTAACTGCGAACGCTATATCAGGACGCGTGCAGTTTGCCAGGTATAGGAGTGCTCCAATTGCGCTTAAGTAGGGTACTTCAGGACCCAGTGTTTCCTCCCCCTCTTCCAGCGGTCGGAAGGGGTCTGTGTCGACCTCCAATGATCGAACGACCATTGGTGTGCTAAGCGGATGAAATTTGTCCACAAGAAAGTTTTTCAGCACTTTCTTTGTGTATTTCGATTGGTGTAACAGGATTCCTCCACTTAAGTGTTCAATTTGTAGGCCTAGGCAGAACTTCGTTTTACCAAGGTCCTTCATCTCAAAAGTCTGTGTGAGACTTTTGGATATCTCACCTATCTCTTCAGGAGATCCGATGATGGTCAGGTCGTCTACGTAGACGACAATAATCACGAATCCTGTTCCCTTTGCTCTTATAAAGATGCAAGGGCAGACTTCATTTGTTGTGAATCCTTGGTGCACTAGGAATTCACTGAGTCTGTTGTACCACATTCTACCTGACTATTTTAGACCATACAGTGATCTCTGGAGTTTGATAGAGTAGACGTCCTGAGGTCTTTCTGTCATTTTTGTCGGTAGTTTGTATCCGTCTGGGATTTTCATATAGATGTCATTATCTATATTTCCATATAGGTATGCAGTCACAACGTCCATGAGCTGCATATCCAAACCTTCCTTTGTGGATAGGCCTATAATGAAATAGAAAGTGATCGCGTCCATGACCGGGGAATAGGTATCGTCATAGTCTATTCCTGGTCGTTGGGAAAAGCCTTGTGCAACAAGGCGCGCTTTATAACGCACGAACTCGTTATTCTCGTTTCTTTTTCTCACGAATACCCATTTATATCCCACAGGTTTAACACCCTTTGGTGTTAGGACTACAGGTCCAAAAACTTTGCGCTTCGAGAGTGAATCCAGCTCTACTCCTATTGCCTCGTTCCACTTTGGCCAATTCTCTCTGCGTTTACATTCTGCTAGAGAGCGTGGATCGGTTTCATCGTCGTATTCAGTGACGTGAGTGGCAATAATGAGCGTGAAGTTATCATCGATGATTGTGCTTTTTCTGTCCAGTACCTCCCCAGTACGTACATAATTTAATGATATTTCTCCTATATTTTCCTCTTCAGGGGTTGTTAGGAGGGGAGAGGTAGCCGGGCTGAGCTCAGCATCCTGTGGTGGTATCGTTATTGTTGCTCCAGGATTTTTTCTCTTTCGAGGGTTCTTATCTTTAGAGCCTGGGGGTCGTCCTCTTTTTTGTTTAGGTATGGCCGCTTCTGCTGCAGGTGGATTGCATCCATCTTTGGGTATGTCAATCCTAGCTGGCGTATTTGCAGCAGGGACGTGTGATCTGACAATCTTCTGGTTGTCAATGAATTTGTCCGGTAAAATGTGAACTGTGTTTTGGATTTGAAGGATCTTCAGGATCTCTTCTTCACATTGATTTGTACGCGGATCAAAATGGGATAGAGTCTTTGTGTCCCATGTAATGGTCTTTGAAGCTTCTGGCTTCTGTGTGTTAATGCCTAGTTTCGGAAAAGTGCTTTCATCAAACTCACAATCTGCTAGACGTGCTTTAAAGGCGTCCCCTGTAAGGGGTTCGAGGTATCTAATGATCGATGGTGAGTCAAAACCAATATAGATACCAAGACGCCGTTGAGGACCCATCTTGGTTCTCTGCGGTGGTACTATGGGACATAGACAGCACATCCGAATATCCTCAAGTGAGAGATATCGGGCGGGTTCCCATATGCAAGTTGCATCGGAGAATAATATTGACTACCTGACGGTCGTAATCTTATTAGCGATGCAGCGTGCAGTATGGCATGTCCCCATGCACTTATTGGCAACTGGCATTGCATCAATAATGGTCGAGCGATCCATTATAATCTCTTTATAAGAGATTCGGCTAACCCGTTCTGGGTGTGAACATGAGCTACATGATGTTCAACTTCTATGCCGGTTGCTTGGCAGTAGTCTAGGAAGACTTGTGATGTGAATTCCCCAGCATTGTCCAGACGTAATTTCTTGATCTGGTTGTCTGGAAAATGTGCCCGTAACTTTATAATTTGTGCAAGTAGCTTTGCAAAGGCTACGTTGTGGGTGGACAGGAGGCACACATACGACCATTTTGAAGATGTGTCGATCAGTACCATGTAGTACCGAAATGGTCCACTTGCGGGGTGAATAGGTCCGCAAATGTCTCCATGTATTCTCTCTAGGAAACTTGGAGACTCAGAGTCCACCTTCAGGGTGGATGGTCTCGTAATCAATTTCCCTTTGTAACAAGGGGGACAAGGATTTTCACCCTTCCGAAGTAGCGTCAGGCTTTTCGGGTCAATTCCACGGGATTGGGATATGATGCGACGCATCATATTCCTCCCAGGGTATCCTAGTCTATCGTGCCAGAGTTTGAATTCTGGTTGATTATGGCACTTCTGGTGCTCTAGTGTGTTTGTTTCCATTGCTATGATCCTTGTGTGGTAGAGACCCGACGGGAGTCCCTCAAAACGCTCGACGGTGTTCTTAGCACCGTTTTTATGAGACGTTACATCAAGGTATTCTCTGTTTTGTTTGCTCACCGTTTCAAGGTGATATCCATTTAAGCGGATATCTTTAAAGCTTAACAGGTTTCTATGCGAGCTAGGGGAGAGAAGTGCATCTTTATAAGTAGTTTTGTTTTGTTGGGGAGCATAAATTGTGCTTCCCCTGATCCTTCAATGATACATGATGGACCGAAAATTGTATTTACGGTGCCATCGTATTTATTAATGCTTTGAAAAAAGCAGATGTCTTGGAGGATCATGTGCGTAGAGGCACTGTTCACTAGGCATTTAAAGTCCATCTATTTTAAAAGAAAATATCGCAGTATAAGGCACACACAGAAAATATACTACTGATAACCAATTTAATGTCTAAAAAGTACTTCAACATGCTAGAGTAGGAAAAACAAGCAGATAAATAGTTTCTCAAAAAGGAAAGCTACAATGCATAGAAAATGGATAATGTCCTCAGTCGAGCAGGTCATCGTTTGAGAAGTCCTCAACGATGAACCTGATTGGTGCCAGGTCTTCTTGAACCACCAGGTTTGTCTCAGCTTGCTTCTGGCTCGCTTTGTACAAGTCCTGCAGGTGGCGTGGAGTCTGACAATTCCTGGACCAGTGTCCAGTCATGCCACACATGTCCCGTCCTTTCTGGGGGCAGATGTCTGGCCGTCGTCCTTTCTTTTCCACACATTATTCTTCTTCCTCCCCTCATTGTTGCTTCTGGGAGGGGGTCCTCTAGCCTGCTTCTTCATTGCTTTGTGTAATGCCCTACAAGCTACTGCACAAGTACTAGAGGGGGGGGGTGAATAGTACTTTAAAAATAACAAGGAGTATAATTCCTAATTATAGTGCAAACAACTACCAAATCAATTTGCGGAAGCTTAAATTGAAGACAACAACAAAATTAACAATGCTAACAAGAGATGTTACTGGGTTCGGATCCACCCAAGTCTCCCCGACTTGTTCCCGGTGATCCTACGTCCCAACCACCCGGATCCCCTCCGGATACTTGAGTTAGAAACCTTAACTCAAGATTTCCACTATGAAATACTTGTGAAAATCCTCCACAAGTCAAATCATACAAAATGTAATTTGTGACTCCCACAACCCGGGATCACAACCACACTCTCACAACCAAGAGTGAAACTTACAAATCAAATATGAAATGAAATAAGAAAACTTCTTACCGAACAAAATACCTATGCCTTGAGTATTGCTTACGAATTAGGGCAAGGATGATTTTGAGGAAGAAGTGGCACCAAACCCTAGCTCCAAGATGTAGATCAGCGATGGAGAGCTTTGGGGATGTTGGTGACTTAGAAACAAGCACTTGGCTTGGAAGGCTTCACACTCAATGAATCTCTCTTTGGAAGTAAGAGTTAGGAGAGATTATTGAATGGAAAGAATGAGCTTTGAATGAGCTTGGAATGAATTCTCTTGATCTCTAAACTTGCAATAATATCAGCCTTGGCAGCAATGAATGCAGCCCATCAAGTATATATAGGATAGAGGAGAGAGAGAAAGAAATTCGAGTCATTAAATGCTCCAACGGCTCTTTTCTGAACCCAACTAGTCGGTCAAAGAACAACCACCGACCGACTAGTTCATCAACTAGTCGGTCGGTCAATTAACTTAAACCGACTAATGAGTGAACTGAGAAAAGATCAAAGTACAGACATAAGGAACTAGTCGGTCTAAGAAGAGTAGCTGACCGACTAGTTTCACAACTAGTCGGTCGGTTACTCAACGTGGACCGACTAACAGATAAAACTGAAGTCTGGGCTAAAATAGACTTAGTCGGTCCAAGAACAAATGTTGACCGACTAATTCACCAACTAGTCGGTCACCAAATGAACATAGACCGACTAACAATAAACAGTAAGTATGGTGAAAATTTGGTATGTACAGTAAACTAAACTAGTCGGTCTAAGAAGGAAAGTTGACCGACTAGTTCATCAACTAGTCGGTCGATCAATGAACACAGACCGACTAATGATAAACAGTAGCTTAGGTTCAAATGTGCATGTACAGGGAAAGCTCAACTAGTCGGTCACAGAAGCATCACTAACCGACTAGTTCACAAACTAGTCGGTCGGTGAGTCAACTTAGACCGACTAACTGTAAACAGTAAAGAGCTAAGAATTAACTGACTGAAACTAGTCGGTCCAAGAAGCTTGGCTGACCGACTAGATCACCATCTAGTCGGTCAGTTCTTCTTCTTGAACCAACTAACAGGCACAAGAAGTCGCGAATCGAAGCGCGATGCTTCGGGAAGGATTGTATGGACTTCTACTAAGATCCTAGATCTAAGATGTGAGCGTTATGAAGAATTAAAACGTAAGACCTACTCAAGGCTTAACATTCTACGAAAGAAGCTAAAGACTATAAATAAAACTTGACGATACCGTCTTCAATAGCTTCAATCGAATCTTCATGACTTCTAAATTGGTCCATAAGCTTCAACGAAGCTTTAGGCATACGATCACATGCTTTGAGAAGTCTTGAGACGTCGTAATTGATATTCATGTGAATTTGGCGACGATCTCCATAACTGCGCTCACAAAGTGTTAGTTCACATTATATTTATGTTTGTTCATCATCCAAAACCAAATCCGGAGAGTCCAATATCCAACATTCTCCCCCTTTTTGGTGATGACAAACCAACATAAATAATAATCAAAAATAATAATTCAAATGAAATTTACTTACTCCCCCTGCATTGATGACACGTTAATTCCAATTTAAACAAAAATAATACGCATCAAGCAGACGAGTGAAGTATATTAAATGAGAATCGATTATTGAATTATTGAAATACCAAACGTAGGTTATTGAAATATCGGATTTGAAAATCCATTTATATATCTTAACTCCCCCTGAATCTAACACATCAAGTTAGATTCTTGGAAAAATGCTTTAAATTTTCATTTAGCACATCGTTATTATTATATCTCTCCCCCTTTGGCATAAGCAAAAAGAGCGGGAGGATAACAACGACAACAACAATGGCCTCAAATTAAAAAGCACGGGAGTTGTAGAATACGACGACGGTTCAAGTGACACCAAAGAGAAAATACGAAT
Organism: Scilla litardierei; assembly: GCA_030789695.1. Classification (NCBI taxonomy): domain Eukaryota; kingdom Viridiplantae; phylum Streptophyta; class Magnoliopsida; order Asparagales; family Asparagaceae; genus Scilla; species Scilla litardierei. The sequence continues at coordinate 125,299 of JAULAV010007492.1, read as the reverse complement.
AGAATCAAGGCGTGTCAATGAAACCAAAGTCGAAAATCGTAAAACGAAATCATCAAAACTCAAATCAATATTACGGATTGAGTTATGGAATATACCCTCCAATTATCAACATTCTTGGGTAATTTAGTGTATGGAAAACAATTCTATGTTTCATAGAAGAAATTTCTATTAAACCAAGTTATTGTCGTCGAGCGACGAATTCAGACATCAGAGACATAAATAATTATAAATTGCACAATAGAATGAGATGTCACCTGCGATGTATATATATATATATATAATATGAAGCAGAGTACATCACCGACATACAAAACATCAATCGACTGATCGGTGCACAAAAATACATCATCATATCACAGATATAGGAGTGTCAACAAAAATACACTATCAGCATAAGACATCCAAACACATCATCAAAAATATCAAAAAGACATAAAAATGACCCAAAATACATAGCCACCCACACTATCCTACCCAACATCTCTCACAAATAGATATATCATCCAATGAGTATCGGGAGAGGCCTCGAAGAAACTCAAGAGGCAGCGGGAGGATCAGAAGCAACTGCAGGCTCAGCAGGAGCAGAGGTGGTGACTGGATCAGCAGGAACATCCGGAAGATCAGCAGGAGCGACGGTAGAAGTGGCAACCTCTGGAGCAGCAACCGTAGTGGCCTCGGGAGCACCAGTCGGAGTATCCACCACAGGAGTGGCGGCAACAGGTGTGCTCTCGGGGGCACCAGCAGACGAAGCAGCAACAGCAGCACCGGAAGAGGAAGCACCAGCAGCAGTACCAGAAGGGCCCTCGGGGGCACGAGTCGAAGCACGACAAAGCTCCTCAACGTCCTCCTCAGCCAACTCATCCAACTCCTCATCCTCAGACACAGAAGGAGGAAGCTCAACACCCATCAGAATAGCCATACGACAAACTACCTCCTCGGTACGAGCCAAGCGAGACTCGTGACGACGAAGTAACCGTACGACATCATCCAGGGTGGCAGAGGGAGCAGCAGAGGCACTGGCAAAGGCAGGGGCAGACGCTGAAGGTGTTGTCCTCTGAACATGACGAAGCGCCGCAAGAGATTTCTTGACGGCAGTCGCGTTCAGGGGAGGACCAAGGGGACGCTCATCGTCACGAGGCAACGTGACACGGAAGTGACGAAACACGAGGGTCAACAAGCAAGGAAATGGGATATGAGCCGATTTAGAGGACTTGCGAATACACTCGAAAGAATCAATCTTATCGAGTATAATGCGAGCCCAATTAATCGAGCTCCCCATGAAGATAGCATAGATCAGCTTCAGAAAGGGCTGGGACTGTAAAGATGAGGAGCCGTACTTGAGAAGCAAGCACGACTTCAGAATCAAGTTTAGGACCCATGCATTTGGCTTGAAAGATTTAGATGGCACGCCGATCATGGCAGGAGGGATCTGATGGAAAATCTCAGAGAGGACGGTCTGATCAAGGGAAGAAATATCGTCAACAGAGATATCAGAGGGGAGGAGGCCAGACGAAGAGATACCCAGAATCTCTCCTAAGATTTCCGATGTGAGGACTATAGGGGTCCCCAAAACGGTCGTCTCAACAGAGTGGGTCTGATCGTACTGACCCCGGATCCTATTCGCATAGAAAAGCTTCACTAATCGAGGGTACGGGTGAGGGTTCGCCTTCGGGTCATAGCGAAGGTAATCGAGAAGACCCGACGATGAAAGAAGATCAGCTAACCCAATGAAGTCACTGAACTGGACGAAATGCTCCAGAAGCAGCGGGCAATGTTCGATATGGTTGTACGCCGCGAGACACAACAGGTCGTCGCGACACAACGAAATATCGACACCGACCACCGGCATCGGAGCCTTTCCCTTAGGCTTACGGGTAGACGTACGAGGGTGGGTGCTAGACTCGGGATGGGTAGGAGGAGTGGGTTCCCTATGAGTCTCTGTCTCGGGGTTATACTCCGTATCGGAATCGGTAGGAGTATGGAATGAAGAACGAGAGGCAAGATCTTTCGTCTTGGGCTTAGGCTTGGGCTTGGGTTGACCTCTAGGCTTGGCGGTCGTCGTCCTCTTCTTCTTGAGAGGAGGCGAAGACGACAAAGGTTGGGTGATCTTGGCTCGACGTTTCGGAGGGGTTGGATGCTCGGGATCCGAAGGGTTTTGTTCTACGGTCATCGGCGAGGGGCTAGAGGGAGTGATCGGGATCCGTGTTCGGGCCATAATCTCGGCACAACACGACACAAGAGATCGAACAAAAGAACCCTAGCCGAAAATGAATTAAACCCTAGAAACCCTAGAAACCGAACTAACCCTAGCCCTAGGTATGGAAAACTAACCCTAGATAGGAGAGGGAGGAGAGAGGGTTACCCTAGGAGGAAGAACGGCGGCTGGCGACAGCGGAGGAGGTCGGAAAGTGGCCGGAAGTCGAAAAGACAGCGAGGGGTCGGGGGTTTTGATTTGAGGGAGCGCTTTGATCGACTGGAATGAAAACAAACCGACTAAACTGAGTTTAAGTCGGTCGAGAGTTCAAAAGACCAAACAGTCCCTGGCACAACTAGTCTGTCACAGTTCAAGCACTGACCGACTAGATCACGATCTAGTCGGTCGGTCAATGAGCTTGAACCGACTAGTTGCAAACAGTGGCTGAATCCAAGTTTTACTGACAAGAATTAGTCGGTCTGTGTTCATTCACTGACCGACTAGATCTCCATTTAGTCGGTCGGTCACTGAACATGAACCGACTAAAGAGTTAAAATGGAGAGGAAACTCAAAAAGCTTGAGTTAGTCGGTCTAAGTTCTTCTACTAACCGACTAGATGAGCATCTAGTCGGTTGGTGGTTGAACTGAAACCGACTAAAAGAGTCCAAAAGTGGATAATCAAGTTCTCTCCTTAATACGCTTGGACGATATATCACAATACTCTCAATAATCATCTAAACTACCCCATTAAACATCGAAATCTTAAATACGACATTCAAAACATGAATTCGAGCAAAAATTCAAAATATCACATAAATTCCCGAAAAATCCAATAAGTCTAGCATGAACGAAATATTTCGAAAAATAATAGCATGCAAGATTATTGAATGAAACATGAATCCTATATCTCGGATTCATCCATAATCCCCAATTCTCGACGCAACCGCACAAAGGAGTCCTCCTTTAGGGGTTTCGTGAAAATATCGGCGATTTGCTTTTGGGTTTCAACGTATAATGATGTCCTTTTTAGCAACATGATCATCTAAAAAGTGGTGTCGGACATCTATGTGTTTCGAACGGGAATGGTGTACCGGGTTCTTGGAAAGACATATTGCACTTTGGTTGTCAACCATGATAGGGCAAGTATCACAATTTATACCAAAGTCTTTAAGTGTGTGTCTCATCCAAAGAACTTGAGCACACGCGGCACCGGCGGCAATATATTCCACCTCAGTGGTTGAAAGTGATACGGAATTTTGCTTCTTGGAAAACCAAGAGACAAGGAAATTTCCTATAAAATGGCAAGTGCCACTAGTACTTTTCCTGTCGGATTTGCATCCCGCATAATCGGCATCACTATATGAGATTAACTCATACGTGCTAGATTTTGGATAAAGTAATCCAAAATCAAGTGTATAACTTAGATAACGGAAAATACGTTTTACCGCTACTAAGTGAGACTCCTTAGGTTGAGACTGATAACGAGCACATACGCATACGGCAAACATAATATCGGGCCTACTTGCGGTAAGATAAAGTAAACTACCTATCATACCTCGATATAGATGAATGTCTACATCCTTACCGCCCGTATCCTTGTCAAGATGCGTAGTCGTGCTCATTGGAGTCTTCTTCCCGGAGGCACTCTCCATTCCAAATCGCTTAAGCAACTCCACCGTATACTTTGTTTGGTGGATGAAGATTGCATCGTCCATTTGGCGAATTTGGAGACCTAAGAAATATTTGAGCTCACCCATGTGGCTCATCTCAAATTGTTCCTTCATAACATTAGAAAACTCTTCGCAAAGAGCAAAGTTAGTAGCACCGAAAATGATATCATCAACATATATGTGAACTAAAATTATATCATTATTCGCATGCTTAACAAAAAGTGTTGAATCGGCTTCTCCCATTTTAAAATTCAAATCCAAAAGAAAATTCTTTAGGCGATCATACCAAGCTCGAGGAGCTTGTCTCAAGCCGTAAAGCGCTTTCTTTAGTTTAAAAACATGATTTGGAAATTTTTCATTTATGAAACCCGGAGGTTGAGAAACGTAAACTTCCTCAACGACATCTCCGTTTAAAAATGCACTTTTAACATCCATTTGAAATAATTTAAAATCCTTATGGCGTGCAAAAGACAATAATAATCTAATTGATTCTAATCTAGCTACCGGAGCGAAGGATTCTTCGAAATCAATACCTTCCTCTTGTCGATAGCCTTGAGCAACTAACCGAGCTTTGTTCCGGACGACGACTTGGTTTTCGTCGGTTTTGTTCTTGAAGATCCACTTTGTCACTATGACGGTGTGGTTCTTTGATGGCAATGGAACAAGCTCCCAAACTTCATTCCTCTCGAATTGAATGAGCTCCTCCTCCATGGCTAAGATCCAAGCGTTATCTTCGCATGCTTCATTAACATTCTTTGGCTCTATCGAGGAGGCAAAGGCACAATGAGCGAAGTAGTTCACTTGCGATCTCGTCTTGACACTATCATAGATATTGCCAATGACTTGCTCATGAGGATGGTCACGAACGGTATGAAGCCGTTTGGGAATACCTTGATCACTAGGAACATTCTCAACAACTTCATTAGTTGGGTTAGTCTCAATAGAATCAATAGAATTATTAGACTTAGAATTATCAAACGAATCACATAAAACATCCATAGAATCATTATCATTTGAAATTCTAGTTGGAACAAATCCTTCATTAAATGAGACATGAAGCGACTCCTCGATCGTTGAGGTTCGTTTGTTGAATATCCTGTAGGCTTTGCTACGCGAAGAATATCCAACAAAAATCCCCTCATCGGATCTTGGATCGAATTTGTCCAAACTACCATACGTGTTCTTAATAAAACATTTCGAACCAAAAACACGAAAATGTTTAACTTGAGGCAACCTACCAAACAACAATTCATAACAAGTTTGTTTAGTGCCGGGCCTCAAAAGTATTCTATTAAACACATAGCAAGCGGTGTGTACCGCTTCCGCCCAAAATTGATGGCCAAGTTGGCTATCACCAAGCATAGTGCGAGCACACTCCACTAGCGTCCTATTCTTTCTCTCAACTACACCATTTTGAGGAGGTGCACGAGGGAAAGAGAAGGTGTGTGTAATACCAACTTCATCACAAAATGTCTCAAAACACTCATTCTCAAATTCACCTCCATGATCACTACGAATAGTGACAATGGTGGTTCCTAAGAGATTTTGTACTTTCTTAACAAAAATTGTGAAGTTTTCAAAAGCTTCATTTTTATTACACAATGAAAACACCCATGTAAATCTCGAATAATCATCTACGATGACAAGTCCATATCTTGCATTTCCTAAGGAAGCAACTCTAGTTGGCCCAAATAAGTCTAGATGTAATAGCTATAGTGGCCGTTTAGTAGAAATGCTTTTTTAAGGTTTAAATGAAGATTTAGGAAGCTTGCCACGTTGACAACAATCACAAAAACTTTTCTTTTCAAAAACGAGCTTCGGAAAACCTTTAATGGAATTTAATTTTGAAAGCTTATAAAGTGTTCCAAAGTTCACATGTCCAAAGCGTCGATGCCATAAGTGTTGTTCACTTGTGTTGGCAACGAGACATTGTTCATAAGACTTAGGAAGATCCAAAATATAAATATCTTTATGACGAGTGCCGGAAAATAATAATTTATCATTATCTTTTCTTAAAATATGACACAATCCTTTCGCAAAGCTAACTTTGTAACCTTTGTCACAAAGTTGGCTTATTGAAATAAGATTATGATTTAAGCCATTAACTAGATAAACATCACTAAGTAAGGGTTTAGATGGGTTACCCACTTTACCAACACCTATGATGGTTCCGCTCTCGTTGCCTCCAAATACGACGCGGTTTCCATTTGCGATGGGAACCACTCCGGAGAGCAAACTAGCGTCACCCGTCATGTGTTTTGAACACCCGCTATCGAGTATCCAATTTCCCTTGGAGCTAAATTTAAATTTGTTGCTCCTTTTCTTTTTCTTTTCCTTCAGTACCTAAAGATAGAGAATTTCATATCATGGTACCCAAGGTCATTGGGTCCAAAAGATTAGACCTTTGGAAGCCAAGTCCAATTGGACTTAGACTTCCCCACATAATTTCTACTGTGCACAACATCCGAAAAATAAGCATTCATATACATTTGTTTTTCGTCCATGCTTGTGTCCTGGGCTCCAAATTGTGAAAATCTTGGGAGCCCTCATCCTATTGGGTGCATGCATGCGACGTTGATTTCTACGTGATGCATGTTGTAGATAGTCATAAGGAACATGATGGAATGGTGCACGACGAGAATTATTCATATGATGTTGTGGGTGAACATATGCATGTGTGGGAACACGTGCGTAAGGGTGTCTCACATGGTGTGCACGTGCCCGAGAATGTGTTGCATAAAAATCATCATATGTGTGAGCCGGTGGAGTAGGACGTGTGTTCCTACGTGGCATGGTATTGGTGTACATATAAGCATGCCCCTTCTTTGGAGGTCCACCCAAAGTGGGTTTCTTTTCGAAAGAGGGTGTGGACGAGGTGGAAGCACCATTGGTAGATGAACTACCAATAGAGTGTTTGCTACCACTCGTAGAGTCACCGGAAGTTGGCCTAACAAAAGTAGTGGCCGATTTGGATGGACATCCCATCGTATACCCCAAGCCAATGTGGTGATTGGCCGGAAGTAAGTCACTTAGGATTTTATCCAAATGGTCCTTACCCTTATTGAATCTATTAATTCGGCCTAATGTGTTCTCATATTTCTCTTTGAGAGAACGCATAGAAGTATCCAAGTTGGATACTTGCGATGTGAGCACATAAACACGAGATTTAAGATTCTCATTCTCAATACTCAAAGTCGAGTTTTGATAAGTTAAATCCGCTATCTTATGTTCTTCCGGATCTTCAATGCAAACATGTTCAAGTTTAGATTTGAGATTAACAATCTCATTTCTTAACTCTTCAACAACGGTGTCGTTGTTGGTGATGATAGTCTTAGGCGAGGTTTGAATGCTAGCTAGGTCATCTTTTACTTTAGTATATCTATTTACTAATTTAGTGTATTTAGACCATAATTGAGAGTTAGCATTCCTAAGTTCATCCATAGTTACCTCATTGCCTTCGTCCTCACTATCATCGGAAGAGGAGGATCCTTGATCATGCTCCTCTCTTGCCATGAAGCACATGTGCGCTTGCTCCACTTGCTCATCGTCCGACTCTCCGCTTGAAGAATCCTCGGAGTCGGTGAACGTTGCTCCGACAAGTCACTTCTTGTTTCCTTTCTTGTACTTCTTGGACTTATCGAATTTTGGCGCCTTCCACTTCTCCTTTTGCTTGTTGAGAGGACACTCCGCTTTCATATGTCCTGGCTTATTGCACTTGAAACACAAAGGAGAGGAAGAGGCGTTAGAAGAACCAAATTTAGCTTTGTTCTTATAGTTACCTTTTCGGAAGAAACGGTTGAACTTCTTGGACATGAGAGCCATGGACTCCAAGTCCAACTCGTTTCCTTAGTCTTCATCATCGGTTGATATGGATGTGGATGGAGCGGCCTTGAAAGCAATGGCCTTCTTCCTTGGCTCGTCTTGCTTTAGATAGGACTTCATCTTTTCCTGCAATTTGAGCTTGCTATCCTTGCGCACCTCGTATGACATTAAAGTACCCATTAGTTGAACTACGGTGTACTTATTCATGTCATTACCTTCCTCGATAGCGAAGGTACGCTTTTCCCAAGAAGAAGGAAGTCCTTCGATAAGCTTCGAACACTTCTCCTTTTGGGTGTAGGATTTGCCAAGAGCCTCTAACTCGTTTATGATGTCGATGAAGCGAGCGTAATACTCCTTCATCTTCTCGCCCTGTTGCATATGAAACATTTCGTAATCTTTGTTTACAACTACGAGTTTAGAGTCTCTTACCCTACTCGTCCCTTCATGTAGAATGAGGAGGGAGTTCCAAATTTGATATGCACTCTTACATGTGCATATCTTATTGAAGTCCTTGGGCTCCAATGCGCATTGCAAGGCGTTCATTGCCTTGGCATTGCTTACCTCCGCGGCGACCTCCGCGGTTGTCCATTTCTCAAAGTCTTCTTCTTCGGGCTCGATGTATTCCTTCATCGTGGTCCTCCATAGAGATGCACTCCGGAGGAAGGTTTCCATCCGGCATTTCCAGTACCCGTAGTTGGTACCGTTGAAGAATGGAGGCCTCGTAGAGGAATGTCCTTCCATCACCGAAGACGCTCCTTCACGGTTCCTGAAGGTGCCATAGTCGGAAGGTGGATGCACAGTCTTGTTGTCGTTGGCAGACATAGCTAAGTATCTGGCTCTGATACCAAATGTAATGCCCTACAAGCTACTGCACAAGTACTAGAGGGGGGGTGAATAGTACTTTAAAAATAACAAGGAGTATAATTCCTAATTATAGTGCAAACAACTACCAAATCAATTTGCGGAAGCTTAAATTGAAGACAACAACAAAATTAACAATGCTAACAAGAGATGTTACTGGGTTCGGATCCACCCAAGTCTCCCCGACTTGTTCCCGGTGATCCTACGTCCCAACCACCCGGATCCCCTCCGGATACTTGAGTTAGAAACCTTAACTCAAGATTTCCACTATGAAATACTTATGAAAATCCTCCACAAGTCAAATCATACAAAATGTAATTTGTGACTCCCACAACCCGGGATCACAACCACACTCTCACAACCGAGTGTGAAACATACAAATCAAATATGAAATGAAATAAGAATCCTTCTTACCGAACAAAATACCTATGCCTTGAGTATTGCTTACGAATTAGGGCAAGGATGATTTTGAGGAAGAAGTGGCACCAAACCCTAGCTCCAAGATGTAGATCAGCGATGGAGAGCTTTGGGGATGTTGGTGACCTAGAAACAAGCACTTGGCTTGGAAGGCTTCACACTCAATGAATCTCTCTTTGGAAGTAAGAATTAGGAGAGATTATTGAATGGAAAGAATGAGCTTTGACTGAGCTTGGAATGAATTCTCTTGATCTCTAAACTTGCAATAATATCAGCCTTGGCAGCAATGAATGCAGCCCATCAAGTATATATATGATAGAGGAGAGAGAGAAAGAAATTTAAGTCATTAAATGCTCCAACGGCTCTTTTCTGAACCCAACTAGTCGGTCAAAGAACAACCACCGACCGACTAGTTCATCAACTAGTCGGTCGGTCAATTAACTTAAACCGACTAATGAGTGAACTGAGAAAAGATCAAAGTACAGACATAAGGAACTAGTCGGTCTAAGAAGAGTAGCTGACCGACTAGTTTCACAACTAGTCGGTCGGTTACTCAACGTGGACCGACTAACAGATAAAACTGAAGTCTGGGCTAAAATAGACTTAGTCGGTCCAAGAACAAATGTTGACCGACTAATTCACCAACTAGTCGGTCACCAAATGAACATAGACCGACTAACAATAAACAGTAAGTATGGTGAAAATTGGGTATGTACAGTAAACTAAACTAGTCGGTCTAAGAAGGAAAGTTGACCGACTAGTTCATCAACTAGTCGGTCGATCAATGAACACAGACCGACTAATGATAAACAGTAGCTTAGGTTCAAATGTGCATGTACAGGGAAAGCTCAACTAGTCGGTCACAGAAGCATCACTGACCGACTAGTTCACAAACTAGTCGGTCGGTGAGTCAACTTAGACCGACTAACTGTAAACAGTAAAGAGCTAAGAATTAACTGACTGAAACTAGTCGGTCCAAGAAGCTTGGCTGACCGACTAGATCACCATCTAGTCGGTCAGTTCTTCTTCTTGAACCAACTAACAGGCACAAGAAGTCGCGAATCGAAGCGCGATGCTTCGGGAAGGATTGTATGGACTTCTACTAAGATCCTAGATCTAAGATGTGAGCGTTATGTAGAATTAAAACGTAAGACCTACTCAAGGCTTAACATTCTACGAAAGAAGCTAAAGACTATAAATAAAACTTGACGATACCGTCTTCAATAGCTTCAATCGAATCTTCATGACTTCTAAATTGGTCCATAAGCTTCAACGAAGCTTTAGGCATACGATCACGTGATTTGAGAAGTCTTGAGACGTCGTAATTGATATTCATGTGAATTTGACGACGATCTCCATAACTGCGCTCACAAAGTGTTAGTTCACATTATATTTATGTTTGTTCATCATCCAAAACCAAATCCGGGGAGTCCAATATCCAACACTTTGCCCTTCTGGGGTTTGCCTTTGAAGTTGCTCCTCTTCTTCTGGGAGGAGCTGTGATGCGCTTCAGGCGCAGGAGCAGTGCCGGTTGGGCGTGAGTTATGGGTGGCCAGAAGAAGGTCACGATTCTGCTCTGCCATCAGAAGGCATGAGAGAAGCTCTGAGTATTTCGTGAACTTGCGTTCACGATACAGTTGCATTAGTATAACATCCTTCTCGTGGAAGGATGTATACGTCTTCTCTAACATGCGCTCCTCCGTCACCTTTTCACCACACAACTTCAGGCGTGAGGTGATGCTAAAGAGTGTCGAGTTGTACTCGGCAATAGACTTAAAGTCTTGAAGACGGAGGTTTTCCCATACATATCGCGCTCGAGGAAGTATAACATCTCTTTAATGTTTATACCTGTCCTCGAGGGCGGTCCATAACTCATACGAGTCTTCCACCGTGAGGTACTCGGCCTTCAGGGTCCGATCGATATGTCGTCTGATATAGATAATTGCTTTCGCTTTATCTATATCAGAAACCTTATCGCCTACAGCGATGGCGTGGCTCAATCCCTTTGCTCGCAGATGGAATTTTATGTCCAACTGCCAGCTTAAGTAGTTCTTGCCTGAAGCATCCAAAACGTCAAAATCGACGCTCGCAATTTTGGCCATTTATCACTCTAGCATGTAAAAAGATAGGCAATAATTAGATATTTTCACAGAAAATAAGTAATTAAGTACATCAGACACAGATATTTGCTGCGTGGATCGGCTAATCACCATATTAATTACAGTCCATACAGTCCCAAAAAGAAATGAAAGTACAACTCGGGAACCCCCGTGGGGCCCCTATTCTTCTGGAATAGTCCTTCATCTTCTTGAGGCGTCCGCCGATCTTGTAATATTACAAAATTATCCTCACTACATGTAATACCCTGGGTGTGAAAAATACTATAATTATATAACTTGACATATGTATGCCTATGTTTGTATATAATTGGGTGCATATATTTCGATGTATTTGGATATGGCTATTGTATAATATTTGTATGTATACTTTGATATATGGATGTTTATAGGAATATTTGGTTGTATCTAAACATATATTGTATATATTAAATAATTGTGTATATTTGTATGTATTGATGTATATGGTAATGTATAATTGTATGAAAGTAGTATTGGAATGTATTTTATAATTGGATGACTTAGTATATATATATGACTATTGATATGTAAGGTTTTGTGTGTACCTAACTAAATTTGTATGTGTATTTTGGATGAAAGTAATTATAGTTGACATTTTGTAGTACTTTGCAATATAGTTTGTATATTTGTAATTATGTATCTAGGTAATATCTTGGTGCGAATATGTATATATGTGACTATAGATGGTTAATACGTGTATGTATCTAGAGATATTTTAAAGGACAAATATGTTGTGATGTGTATAGTATGTAGTGTGTAGCTATGTGTAGATTATGTATATATATGTATATATGTGTGTGTATTTGTGTATGTATATACATATATATAGTGGCATGTATGAATAGTGGCATGGTACGTAATTATATACCCAAGTTGAGGGGTAATTTCTTAGAATGGTATTCTAGTTAATCGCTAGAAGAGGTGAGTTTAGAATAGTCATTTAGGCTTCTTGAGTTGGTAAGGGGCATTAGTGTCTTTTCTATATGTCATGGTAAATAATTATTTTCCAAAATCCTATTTTCTTAAATGTGACACATAGGTGGACACTAAGCTAAGATTTGGGTGAGTCATGAGACATGTGGCCTCTTCATGGATTTTGAGAGAAAGGAAATTTAGAAAAGGAAATGGAAAATACAAATATGGCAAGATGGAGTTTTCATTTCTTTTTATTCCTTTTCTCATTTCTCTTCTCTTTCTTTCCTTTTTCTTTCCTTATTTTCTCTATGCCTTGCCGTAAGCAATCTTTGCTCTCACATTTTGGCCAAACACAATTCTTTCCCCCTCTCTTAATATGGCAACAACTTGAATCAAGGAGAAATTAAAAGGAAGGATGAATGACGAGGCATTAAGGAGGACTAAAAAGGAAGGAAGAAATTAAGGAGGAATTAAGAGGATGAAATCTTTTTAAAGAAGTAAATGGTGAACTTTTAAGGTAGGATCATAACTCTTATGACATATTATTTTACTCATGGTAATTTCCATTTTATCTTTAATTAAGCCACACATTTCCTTACTAATTTGCATGTTTACCATTGTAGTAAATTAAATGGTCAATATTTTCATCGTCTTGTTTTATAGGAAGTTATTCATGTTGTCATACATTAGAATCCTTGAATATGATTCCATCTAGTTATGTTGTTTTACTTCATTTGCATGCTTCTTGTAGTAGTTGATGAATTCATTAAATTGGTGCTAATACTCATATTGTAAACTTGTAAGTTGTGGTATATTGTGAAAGATCAATTAATATGTTTCACAAAATTATTCATACCAATTGGTTTTTAGTTTCATGCCACTAAAAGAACCTCATGCTAATTACCACATAATTTCACCATAGGCCTTGTAAATGAATCCTATATGCTTCTTCACTATTTTGTACTATGCACTTTGCTAAGTAAGGGAAATCAACTCTTGTTTAGTGTTAGATTGGACCAAGCCATGTTCACACGATATTACCATACTATCTTTCCATGTTGACAATGTAGAAATTAACTATGTTGAAATGCCATTTCTATGCCTTGATATTGTTGCATCTAGCATGCAATTTAATTGTTTCCATGTCCTCTTGTTATCATGTTCCTTCATTTAGAATTTATGTAATGCTAAGTTATTATGATGCGATGCCCTACATTGTAGGCATTATTCTCATGCAAGGTTCCCTCCCATGTAATTATTATGGATCAATGATCATATTTCTATGCCATGTAACTCTAATGCTTGTTTTTGTTAATATATATAAAATGTCATTCTAAAGGTTGGGAAATTCATGTTTTGTTAAATTGTGCTAAAAATGGTGAAGCTCATACTATGTCAAATTTATGTTTTAAATGGTTAATTTCATAAGTTCATGATAAATTGTGTTTGTTCATCGTACTACGCTTTTTCCATTAATATTTTTAGAAGTGAATGTTACGATTGTGGATGTGGTATCATTGTCGTGTTATATCAATTATGATTTTGAGATGGATGTTAAATGAAAGAATTGATTTAGAGATGCGGAAATGGTGAATGGAAAATGAAGTAGGTATGCACATGTGGATGCATGACCCCCCTTGTATAAGAAAGAAATGGAAATTTCATGAAATGATGTAAAGGAAGAACATATTTATTAATGATGAGGGAGCACCCGAGCGTAATAACCTGGAATATCTCAGTCTACCCTGAGGTAGGTGAGTGTTCTAGAAATGGGTTGGGGGAAACTCGGGTAAATGTGGATATAAGGAAACTGGACTAGAATATTAGATGTCTCACTCGCTTGTCACTCCCGAAAGGGGGAGTTGACTAGAGTTGGAGAGGCCGGTGGTGTGCCCGTGTCGCACCATGTCTGGTAATTGATGGGTTTCTCCGTTTGTCCGACAGAAAAACCGAGATGAGTCTCGCTCTAATGCCTGCCCCGTTCGGGCACGGAGTTACGAGAGGCCCCACCAGTGCCCGTGTCGCTGGTTGAGGTACCACTTTTCACCCACCTTGGGGTGAGGTCCAGTTCCTTATATCTTGCAGATATCCAAGTTTTCAAATATAAAGAAAAAGATTCAAAAGATGAATGTCATTAATAAATTCCTTTTCCTTGCAGCGGTTTAATTAATTATTAATTATTTGTGTTTTTTTCTTGTTATCTCTTATTGTCATTTATGCATATTTTCATTGCCTGTAATTGTACCAATGCAACATCCATTTATATATACATGTTTGTCCCTTTACATGTAGTTCGCTTCATTACATGACTTTATCTTTGCATGACCCCATGTTGAGAAAATAATATGCCATATAGAGTTGTAGAATCCTACTGGACACGCTGTGAAGTGCTCCTTCCGTGGTTTTCAGGTAGTTGACAGCTGGAGACTCTCAGGAGGCAGAGGTTAGCATGGAGCTGGGGTGTGGGGTAGTTTAGGGAGTGAGATGTACTTGGGTATTATGAGGTGTTGTACATGAGGATTGTATATGGGAAAGTTGTATGTAAAATTGTTGTAAACATTGTTTCATTTATAAAATATGAAGGATATTGTTCTGGTGTGCATTGTCTGGTGTTGTTTTGTGTTTGTTTCAGAGTTGGAGTATTGTCCGTACTTCCCAGCATGTGCGCAGTGACCTGCGAAGTTTTCTGTTCTAAGCAGTACTTTACTTCTCTCTCTTCGTCTTTCTTCTTCTCACCCGCTACTCTGCGAATACCTGATACGAAATCGTACATATTGGGTATCCTGGGGAGCGGGGTGTTACATTTGGTGGCCCATGCAGGTCTCCGCACTGCGACGTGTGTAAGGATAGTGCGGGTAATGCTCCAGTAAAAGGGTAGCTTAGTCTTGAGGTGGGTTGGTTGCAACCCTTAGGTATGGTCTAAGGTGTACGTGTCTGGCTATACGTAACTTGGCAGATCCAGCTAGGTAACTAAGTATTATGTTCATACATACATGTGTGCCTTGGATATCTATGATTGTTGTATAAATGGCTAGCCTATGTAGATATATAGGATGTGTGTGTGTGTGTGTGAGTGTGAGAAATGAGTATTGGTATGTTGTGTTAGTACTTGATACTTATAAATTATGCGTGTGTAATATTTGTATACAGTATATGTATATACTAAGGCTTATTCTAGTACATATATATTAGTATATGTGGATATATTTGTATAAATACATGTGTGTACATCTATGGAATGGATGGCATAGATGTGGTGTATATATTTGGATGTAACTAATGGATTTATATAGCATGTATTGTATGAACTTTGGCATATAACTATGTACTTGTAGGGGGTGTGTGTATGCTTGTAACTGTAGTTGCGTATATTAGTTGCATGTAGTAGTTGTATGTATAAAGAATTTGTAGTAGTACGTAGAAAATGTAGCTATAATAGTTGTATGCATGAATGTATATTATAGGAGTATGGATGTTAAGATGTGTTTATGTATTTGTCCTTGTGTAGTGTAGTCTTCGTATATATTATATGTAGGAGTGACCATGTAGGTATATATATGTAATTATTGGATATGTATATGCAAGTGTTTATATGTGCATATTGGCCTTTTAAGTGGTGTATGCCTTTGTGTAGTTGTGTGCGTTATGGAACGTATGGAGTGCTTAGTCTTGACCTTGTCTTGTTTTGTGTTGTAATGTATGTATGCAGGGGTATGGTGACCTTTAGTGTTTAGACATGTCTATCCCTGTGTTGACCTTTAATTTAGAAAGTCCGAGGGCAGACTTTAGTTTTAAGGTGTGTAGAATGTAATACCCTGGGTGTGAAAAATACTATAATTATATAACTTGACATATGTATGCCTATGTTTGTATATAATTGGGTGCATATATTTCGATGTATTTGGATATGGCTATTGTATAATATTTGTATGTATACTTTGATATATGGATGTTTATAGGAATATTTGGTTGTATCTAAACATATATTGTATATATTAAATAATTGTGTATATTTGTATGTATTGATGTATATGGTAATGTATAATTGTATGAAAGTAGTATTGGAATGTATTTTATAATTGGATGACTTAGTATATATATATATGACTATTGATATGTAAGGTTTTGTGTGTACCTAACTAAATTTGTATGTGTATTTTGGATGAAAGTAATTATAGTTGACATTTTGTAGTACTTTGGAATATAGTTTGTATATTTGTAATTACATATCTAGGTAATATCTTGGTGCGAATATGTATATATGTGACTATAGATGGTTAATACGTGTATGTATCTAGAGATATTTTAAAGGACAAATATGTTGTGATGTGTATAGTATGTAGTGTGTAGCTATGTGTAGATTATGATATATATGTGTATATGTGTGTGTATTTGTGTATGTATATACATATATATAGTGGCATGTATGAATAGTGGCATGGTACGTAATTATATACCCAAGTTGAGGGGTAATTTCTTAGAATGGTATTCTAGTTAATCGCTAGAAGAGGTGAGGTTAGAATAGTCATTTAGGCTTCTTGAGTTGGTAAGGGGCATTAGTGTCTTTTCTATATGTCATGGTAAATAATTATTTTCCAAAATCATATTTTCTTAAATGTGACACATAGGTGGACACTAAGCTAAGATTTGGGTGAGTCATGAGACATGTGGCCTCTTCATGGATTTTGAGAGAAAGGAAATTTAGAAAAGGAAATGGAAAATACAAATATGGCAAGATGGAGTTTTCATTTCTTTTTATTCCTTTTCTCATTTCTCTTCTCTTTCTTTCCTTTTTCTTTCCTTATTTTCTCTATGCCTTGCCGTAAGCAATCTTTGCTCTCACATTTTGGCCAAACACAATTCTTTCCCCCCTCTCTTAATATGGCAACATCTTGAATCAAGGAGAAATTAAAAGGAAGGATGAATGACGAGGCATTAAGGAGGACTAAAAAGGAAGGAAGAAATTAAGGAGGAATTAAGAGGATGAAATCTTTTTAAAGAAGTAAATGGTGAACTTTTAAGGTAGGATCATAACTCTTATGACATATTATTTTACTCATGGTAATTTCCATTTTATCTTTAATTAAGCCACACATTTCCTTACTAATTTGCATGTTTACCATTGTAGTAAATTAAATGGTCAATATTTTCATCGTCTTGTTTTATAGGAAGTTATTCATGTTGTCATACATTAGAATCCTTGAATATAATTCCATCTAGTTATGTTGTTTTACTTCATTTGCATGCTTCTTGTAGTAGTTGATGAATTCATTAAATTGGTGCTAATACTCATATTGTAAACTTGTAAGTTGTGGTATATTGTGAAAGATCAATTAATATGTTTCACAAAATTATTCATACCAATTGGTTTTTAGTTTCATGCCACTAAAAGAACCTCATGCTAATTACCACATAATTTCACCATAGGCCTTGTAAATGAATCCTATATGCTTCTTCACTATTTTGTACTATGCACTTTGCTAAGTAAGGGAAATCAACTCTTGTTTAGTGTTAGATTGGACCAAGCCATGTTCACACGATATTACCATACTATCTTTCCATGTTGACAATGTAGAAATTAACTATGTTGAAATGCCATTTCTATGCATTGATATTGTTGCATCTAGCATGCAATTTAATTGTTTCCATGTCCTCTTGTTATCATGTTCCTTCATTTAGAATTTATGTATTGCTAAGTTATTATGATGCGATGCCCTACATTGTAGGCATTATTCTCATGCAAGGTTCCCTCCCATGTAATTATTATGGATCAATGATCATATTTCTATGCCATGTAACTCTAATGCTTGTTTTTGTTAATATATATAAAATGTCATTCTAAAGGTTGGGAAATTCATGTTTTGTTAAATTGTGCTAAAAATGGTGAAGCTCATACCATGTCAAATTTATGTTTTAAATGGTTAATTTCATAAGTTCATGATAAATTGTGTTTGTTCATCGTACTACGCTTTTTCCATTAATATTTTTAGAAGTGAATGTTACGATTGTGGATGTGGTATCATTGTCGTGTTATATCAATTATGATTTTGAGATGGATGTTAAATGAAAGAATTGATTTAGAGATGCGGAAATGGTGAATGGAAAATGAAGTAGGTATGCACATGTGGATGCATGACCCCCCTTGTATAAGAAAGAAATGGAAATTTCATGAAATGATGTAAAGGAAGAACATATTTATTAATGATGAGGGAGCACCCGAGCGTAATAACCTGGAATATCTCAGTCTACCCTGAGGTAGGTGAGTGTTCCAGAAATGGGTTGGGGGAAACTCGGGTAAATGTGGATATAAGGAAACTGGACTAGAATATTAGATGTCTCACTCGCTTGTCACTCCCGAAAGGGGGAGATGACTAGAGTTGGAGAGGCCGGTGGTGTGCCCGTGTCGCACCATGTCTGGTAATTGATGGGTTTCTCCGTTTGTCCGACAGAAAAACCGAGATGAGTCTCGCTCTAGTGCCTGCCCCGTTCGGGCACGGAGTTACGAGAGGCCCCACCAGCGCCCGTGTCGCTGGTTGAGGTACCACTTTTCACCCACCTTGGGGTGAGGTCCAGTTCCTTATATCTTGCAGATATCCAAGTTTTCAAATATAAAGAAAAAGATTCAAAAGATGAATGTCATTAATAAATTCCCTTTCCTTGCAGCTGTTTAATTAATTAGTACTTATTTGTGTTTTTTCTTGTTATCTCTTATTGTCATTTATGCATATTTTCATTGTCTGTAATTGTACCAATGCAACATCCATTTATATATACATGTTTGTCCCTTTACATGTAGTTCGCTTCATTACATGACTTTATCTTTGCATGACCCCATGTTGAGAAAATAATATGCCATATAGAGTTGTAGAATCCTACTGGACACGCTGTGACGTGCTCCTTCCGTGGTTTTCAGGTAGTTGACAGCTGGAGACTCTCAGGAGGCAGAGGTTAGCATGGAGCTGGGGTGTGGGGTAGTTTAGGGAGTGAGATGTACTTGGGTATTATGAGGTGTTGTACATGAGGATTGTATATGGAAAAGTTGTATGTAAAATTGTTGTAAACATTGTTTCATTTATAAAATATGAAGGATATTGTTCTGGTGTGCATTGTCTGGTGTTGTTTTGTGTTTGTTTCAGAGTTTGGAGTATTGTCCGTACTTCCCAGCATGTGCGCAGTGGCCTGCGAAGTTTTCTGTTCTAAGCAGTACTTTACTTCTCTCTCTTCGTCTTTCTTCTTCTCACCCGCTACTCTGCGAATACCTGATACGAAATCGTACATATCGGATATCCTGGGGAGCGGGGCGTTACACTACATATTTCTCTCAAAAGAAAATAATGCGGGAAAATAAAATGGTGATCCCTAGCCGATCCAAAACCACAGCAAATATTGACATTCATCGCAGGCAGATAAAATGCAGGAGGCATTTAATCATCACATGCAGTTTATTCATTACAGGCAATTTAATCATCACAGGCAGTTTATAATGGAAAATGAAATCTTTCGTTTAAAAATTATTGGACCACTAGGCAACGTCATACACCGTTAGGTTAGTTGACTAACGGCAGAGCGGTCGCAGGATCTTCTTAATTTTTAAACGTTTAGAAACATCATATAATCCGAATAAAAAGCGATGAATAAAATCACATGTAATTTTGTCCAGATTTTGACGAAAAAAAATCGCAATTAAATCTGAAAAAGATTTGAAAATCGAAAAATTTTCGGGGTCAAACCCTAGTTAGGGTTTTTGGTCGCGCGGATTGCCGCTTCAGGCGGCTAGGGTTTCCGGACATGAGCGCGCACCGGGGGGGGGGGGGGGGGGGGCCGATACGAGCGGATGCCGGGGGGGTGGGGGCCTGCCGCTGCCGGCGGCGGGGGGGGGGGGGGGGGGGATGGTGGCCCGCCGCTGCAGGCGACGGGGTTGGCCCGCCACTGGCAGCGGCGGGGCCGCCCGCCGCTGCAGGCGGCGGGTCGAGCCCGCCGCTGGCAGCGGCGGGGTGGGGGGTTGCCGCCGCTTCGGGCGGCGGGCGGAGTTTTGGCGCGAGTTCTGGGGGGGATTCGCGTTCCGGCGAGAAGATCCCCTAGGGTTTGATGGTTTTTGGGGATAAAAATCCAATTTTTAGTAGAAAAAAAGTGTTTTTTGATCTCCAAAAATCGTTTTTATTGTAAAAGGTTGATTTTTAACAATAAAAACGATAGAATCTTGAGCGATTGATCCAAGAAATTGGATCTCTACATATGCGCATATGGAATATTTATATCTAGAGAGAAAGTTACCTCTAGATCCTACCCGCCGGATCTAGCGACGTTCGGTGAAGGAAGCCCGTTCGCGTCGTGTCCGTCCGTCGGCAGGGGTTCGGCTCAGCTTCGAGCGTGCTGATAACGTGTTGTAAACGTGGTGGCTATGGAATACATAGCCCTGTATTTATAGTGGTAGGGTTACATAATGGGTGGATACCCACTAACGGGTAGGCCCACCAAAAGCCCGTTTATAACACATAAATGGTTTTGCCATAATCCATTGTATTTGTTAATTTTTATTTTATTTGAGTAAAAGGGTGTTGACTTTTGATTTGGTTTGAGCTTCAGGTTCAGTTTCTCAAATTGGATATGATGTTAAAATTTTTGCAATTATGATTGATTTGTTGTCATAAAAAATTGTCATATCATGAGCATGAGCATAAGCATGTGATGAGCATATAAGTGTGCATTATGTAACAATTAAGGATTTATCATGCGCATAATATAAAGCTTGTAAGCTAAAAAGTTATGCTCAATAAGATAGTTGAAAGAAACTAAAATATCCATGCAAACAAAATCAAGCATGTGGGCTAAAACTTATGCTCAGTTAACATGAAATGAAACAAGTATGAAGTATCCACATGTTATTTATAAGCTGCAGGCATCAAATAATCTCATCGCAGACATATATTTATGCTACATGCATTAAAAATATATCATAGAGATTTTAGCATGCTAAATAAAATGTACATCACAGAACATTAAATATGGGGCATGCATATAATTTTCTACACATGCATGTAGTATGTATAATTGCAAATAAATTCATACTACGGGCAATGAAAATATGCAACATCACATGCATTTTAATGGAGTAAAATATTTTTGTTTAATAATTATTGGACCATTGGGCAATGTCATACACCGTTAGGTTAGTTGACTAACGGCAGAGTGGTCGCATGATCTTCCTAATTATTAAACGTAGAAAATAATCGAATAATCCAATAAAAGACTCGATGATGATTTATGCATATAATTAATCAGGATTAAAGAAGAGGAAATCTTAATTAATATCTGAAAAATGGAATTTGATAAAAAAACATTTTGGGGAAAACCCCCTAGTTAGGGTTTTTGGAGGCGATCGGTCGTGCGAGCCCGTGCGGGCGGCTAGGTTTTGCGTCGCGGGGGTCGTCGCTTCGGGCGGCTAGGTTTTGCGCCGCGGGAGCGGGGCACCGCTTCGGCTGGCTAGGCGGCACGGGCTGCAGCTCGAGGCAGCATCATCTCAGGTTGCCGCTCCGGGCGGCAGCGCCTGCTGCCGCTAGGAGCGGCAGTGGCACGTCGCCGCTTCAGGCGGCGTTGTAGATCGCAAGGGGGGGGGGGTTTCGTGCGCGCGCGTGGCTGTCGGCCGCGTGGCGACGAAGAAACCCCTTTAAGGTTTGAAAAATTGGGGAAGAAGATCATAAAACAGGATTTTTTATCAGAAAAAGCTATTTTTAGTCTTCAAATCAGCGTTTTTAATCATAAAATTTTGATTTTTAGTGATAAAAACTTCGAGTTATAATTCAGAAGTTGATTTTGCATATAGATCTGAGATAAAAAATCGATCTAATTTAAGCAAAAATTGATCCAATCATATAGATCTAAGATAAAAAAATCTAGATCTAGTTAAACCGATATAGATCTAATCATATGCGCATATAGTTTTAGATCTAGGGGATGAAAATTACTTCTATATTCTACCCTCCGGATCTAGCGACGTTTGGTAAGGAAGCCCTTTCGAATCGCGATTCGTCCGTCGGCAGAGGTTCGGCTCAGCTGTGAGCGTGCTGATAACGTGTTATGAACATGTTGACGGCTAGGAAACCCCTAGCATCATATATATATGTAATAAACAATGTGGGTGGATACCCAATAAGCCTAATAGGCCCATCTCATAACAGAAAATAATAGCTTACTTTTTATTGAATAAAGATGATGTATATATAAAAGTACAAGATGAAATTGGGTTATTTTACAAATCTCAGTAAGATGATATTATGTTATTTTCCAAATATCAACAAGATGAGATTGGATTGTTTTCCAAATCTCAGCTAATATTCAATCAAATATTTATAACACCCAAAGAAAACTAATGAGATAATTATAGAAATACATAATTGAGTAAGTAAAAAATTAATTCGTTGGCAACTTGCAAAGGCTTCTCTCTTTGCCGCATCACGATTTTTGATCGAATTTATTTGTTGTGCACCAAAAGCCTAAGTTTGTGAAACATAGAGGGTTCTTGAAAGAGATATGCTCTTCGAACTTGCAATGCAATGCTAAGCAGAATAAGGTATTTAATAATTTCAGGCAACACTCACAAGTAGAGGAAAATCAAGCAACATTTGCGTACAAGAAATGCATTCTTTTTCTTTTCTTTTTTAGAGCGAGAAGGCCTTTGACGGTGTTAAGAAAATTTATCCAACAACGTGTAAAATGTTTAGAACATAAATTAAAAGCAATCCCTTTATTTATGACAAAGGGAACTTATCGTTTGATGGTACAAATTTCTTTTTGTAATACTTCACAGCTCTCCTCAAGCCCAAACGCAAGAGTGAAGCAACCTTCACCGGTTCAGATCAAGCGCATAATATTTATAGCACACCAGCAACATAAAATTATAAGATTAGATTCAAAGGTAGCATGTATATAATACTGATACAGACACTAATGTAATGCAAACAAGTGAAGGAAATCTCTCTCTAACACCGGTTCTCTATCGTCAGCTGGCGGTGGGCCGAGCCCGCCCTCTGGCACTCCTCCACCAGGGCCCGACGGGCCGAGACGGCGCCGTCGGGCACGAGCGACTTGTCAAAGGCCGAGCAGTCGACCCACTCCTTCAGTAAGCTCTCCTGCCCCCATATCTCCGGGATCCAAACGCGGCCCGCCATCTCCACCCTTTGCCTCTTCATCCTCTCCATCCCCGAAACCTCATCGGACCTCGCCTCCTTCCCGGACATCGACGAAGACTCTTTGAGACCTTGATCAGTTTTTGCAGTAGCAGCGGTAGCACCAGCACGAGCACGAGCACCAGCACCAGCAGTAGGGATTACTACCCTGGGTAATTTATTTGGCTCTGGTTCAGGGATTGTGTGATGGTTGCAGCTTTGGTTAGGCATGTCTGGCTCTTGTTGTTGTTTGAGGTAGGAGGAGAAAAATCAGGGTTAAAGAAATGGGAGGAAGGAGTGGGGGCCTTGGGAACACGTAGGGATGTTTGGTTTCATATGGTGAATGTGAAGGGTACGTGTACATATATGGGCTAGGGTTTTTGATTCAACTTGCAAGCTCTTTTGTGTGGTTGGCTTGTGTTCATGGAATCATTGGTAAGTGATGAGGAATTGAGAAATCAAATGCGTTGGTTTTTTTAAGGGTTTGTAGGTGGGTGGGTGTGAGCCAACTGAGGAGGGGCTGTTTTGATCAGATATTTCTTCAAGAACCCATTGCCACACATGGAATGAGTGGGCTCGGTTGGCTTCAATGCATGTAGCCAACGGTGCATTGTGAGTTTAGATCACAATTCAAATTCTCACATTGATTCTTTTTTGTTCGATGTTGACCATTGAAAGTTCCGCAGGCTCATGCAGTTAGCCACTAATATGACAAGAATCATAACTAATGGACCTGATTGCAATTGCCGGCTTATTACTACGGCCCATGAAGTTCGTGTTGAAGATTATGCTTCAAATTCCTCAATCTGAACATGACACGATCGTGTCATGCAGCACTGATGAGGAGCATGGTCGTGCAGACATGACAGAACAGTGTTGGGCAGTGACACGACCGTGTCAACAGTTGGCACGGTCGTGTGATGTTGGCATAGAATCGATAGTTCTGGGCAACACAATAGACATGATCGTGCCAAATATGACATGACCGTGTCAACCGTTGGCACGGTCGTGTGATGTTGGCAGAGAATCGCACAGTTCTGGGTAGCACAATAGACATGATCGTGCCAAACATGACACGACCGTGTCAACAGTTGGCACGGTCGCGTGATGTTGGCAGAAAATCGCACAGTTCTGGGCAGCACAATAGACACGATCGTGTCGATACCCAGTCGAGTTTATTTCAGTTTGTTGCAGGATTTGTTTTAATTCGTTGATTTGATACTTGATCAAATCGAATGTCCACAATTTAAAAGGACCTATATAACCCTAACGATGGATTCCTAAGGGAAAGACAATTGGAGAATATGGCGTTTTGCGCAGCAAGAGCTTTGATGACGGCTACGAGCTTTGGAAGAGGAGATAGTCATTGTTCTAGAATTTTCTGGTAAGATCTTTCCATTGTTAAGCGTGCATGAGATTTTGTATTTGCTAGATTTACATTGTCAAGAGGGTTTGCTTGTTGTTGGAGGAGATCTTGATTGTCGGTGTATTCTCTTGTTCAACATATATGTTCTAGTGGAAACCGCAACGACGGAAGACTGAACGTAGGTGCCACGTTGCGCCATACTTGTATAAATTTTTTCTCTTGCGTGTGATTGCTCGATCTTGCATGTGATGGTTCATCTTTGTGATTTCTATGATTTCTTTAAGATCCTACTCTGTTTGTTAAAGTTGGTGAACGATTATCTTATCTATGTTATTCCCCTGCGTCCAATCCCAACAGTTCGCCCATACGCATGCGAAAGCGGTCCACCGCCTGATTCAAAATGGTTGTACCACTTGCCTAAGGACTCTTAATTGGTTAATAAACCTTATACTTGCATATTGAGCAAGGATTGCGATGTTAATTACCGGGGAGTTCATTTGCAAACCCACCATTTTACTCCGTGCACCTACCACTTAGATTGTGAATCATCCTGACCACTCTTAATAAAGTCCGTAGTCAAGCCTTAACACCGAAAATTTTTATTGTTTGCATATAGGCTTAAACTGTGTTGCAACATGCAGGGACATACATGTGTCTCTCTTCTGATTTAAACTTAAATTGGTGAGGTAGAGTTTTGGCTGACCTTTGCGGGTCCTATCCGGCTCGAGCTGGATTAGTCGGCCCCCAATGTGGTGTGTCCGGAAACCGGTGGTTAAAAAAAACCTATGTTCAGTTTCTGTTCATTCAACAATGAACCAGTTTGATCACATATATATGAAGATACAATCCCTCTGTTCAACCAAAATCAAAACCACACCTTGCCAATTGGAAAACAAGTGTAAAATGTCTGTTTCGACTTCTCTTAACGCAGTAGGAAGGGAGAGTTAACGAATAGGACAAGCAGATATTTTGGGTGATATGCACTCTTTCGTCCCATTCGTCTGTGATGTGGAATTGAGCACACATAATCAACAAATAAGCAAACAAGGAATTAACCATATACAGTCTTTGTTGGTTTCCTTGATTAAAGCAAAGAGAGGTCACACATGCACATAGATAAAAAATGCATGTATATATACACATACATACACATGTAGAAATCAAGTACTAAATCTGAAATATAAAATGATGACATAACGGACCTTTGTCATATTTTTCACAAGATTAGCTCATTCATGTCAGCCGCTAATAACCCCTACCACTCGCTATCAAAAAGACAATATCATCGACGCCATCCAAGCCTCATTGTCATCGAAGTAGGTTGAGAAAGCTCATGAAGAAGATCGACCAAATATATACAACAACCCTATTATGCAATGCAAATATTCGAAAAAGAGCAATCGACAAAGTTGTAACTTGGACTGACAATAAGAGTATATCGACACTGTTCGGTAATTCAGCAACTGTTGGAGTTAATTCAGACTGAAGTGTGTTTGGCTGTTCAATATGTGTGTCCATCTAGGTTTATATGTATGTTCAAGTTGTGAACAAGTGTGTACAACCTTAAAGGTAAGTATGTTGAAGTTATGAACAAGTGTGTTCAGCCAGAAAGCCAAGTATGTTTAGCTGCTGAAGAAAAGGAGATCAGTTGTATGCAAATTAATTCTGTACTCTGAGAAAGAAAGTCCCTTGAGATTTGTGTATTTGGTCTAGTGTAATAAATGCTTGTACTAGTCGATGTAAGCTCTTGACAGGGCATGGTTGTAGGAGTGAAAGAATGATGTATATGTAATTAAAAAAACGGGGGGAGAGGGGGGAGAGAGAGAGAGAGATCTGAGATCAAGATCATCAAAAATATCCAAGAAGAAGAAGAAGAAGAGCTTCAGCCTTGCCTGAAATCCACATGAAAAATCCCTGAAAAAATTGTTCTTACTCATTCTGAAAATTTGTGTTCATAGATTTGTGTACACACTTGTAGTGCATTGTGTACACACATAAGTGCTTGTCTGTACACATATATAGTGTAACTTGAACAAAGTTATTTAAGTTTCCTGCATACTATAGTTTTCAGAGATTCTTCTCTGTTTTCTCCTCATCCCCTCAGAAGATCATGTCTTTGGGTGCTGAGCTTTGCCTCAACATCCAACACAGTGGTATCAGAGTATCTTAGATTGATATTAAGCCATGGATTTTGATCAATCATCTCTTTCTCATCTTCCAATCTTGAGTAACAAAGAGAATAATATCAACTACCAATATTGGAGCATCAAGATGAAAACTTTCTTCATTTCCAAAGATGTGCGGGAGCATGTAGAAGACAGTGTTGTTGATTTGGCAGATGGAGCCACAGCAGCTCAAAAAAATGCTCATAAAGAGAAGATCAAGAAGGATGCTAAAGCTCTCTACTGGATTCAGCAAGCTATGGATGCGACTATCTTTCGTAGAATCATGAATGCTTCAAGATCTAAAGAAGCTTGGGATATTTTAAAGAAGGAGTTCCTTGGATCTGCAAAGGTAATCAATGTAAAGCTTCAAACCTTTGAGAAAAGATTTCGAAAATATGAAAATGAAGCCATCTGAATCTACAAAGACTTCTTTTCAAGGATCACAGCTATTATTAACCAAATGAGGTCATTGGGTAAAGATCTTGCTGAGCAAAAGGTAGTTGAGAAAGTTTTGAGAAGCTTGACACCAAAATTCGATTTTGTAGCAACATCAATTGAAGAATCAAAAGATCTATCTGTTTATACATCAAGTGAGTTACTTGGCTCACTTTCTGCTCATGAGTATAGACTCAATAAAGGCAAGGATGATGAAGGAATAAACCAAGCCTTTCACTCAAACGCGACACTAAGTTCACCAGTTAGCAATGATAGATCCTTTGGTGGTCATGCAAGATATCATGGTTCAAATAACTTCAGAGGAGGAAGAAGGAGTAATTAGAGAGGTGGAAGAGCTGGTAGACAGCAATTGTATCAGCCTATATCAGAAGTTCAGAACAGATATAAGCCCAAAGAACCCATTATGAAAGGGTGCTCTTATTGTGGAAGAACTGGCCACAAAATTGAAGATGTTGGTTCAAAAACAATACAACTCCAAAGTGTTGAAAATGTCAGAAGTATGGACATTATGAGAAGGATTGCAGAGAAAACAGAGGAAAGGAGCAAGTTAGCAGAGAAAACAAGGGAAAGGAGCAAGTCAACTATGTGGAAGAAGAAGCTTGCGAAGTTGATAACTTGTTCATGGCAAAATTTGATGATGTTCCAGTCAACAACTCCCTCACTTGGTATCTTGATAGTGGTTTTATCAATCACATGACAAGTAAGCAAGATTTATTCATCAATTTTGAACCTATTAATGCTAGAGATGTAAGACTCAGCAATGATAAGAAAGCTAGTGTAAAAGGAATTGGTGATATTGTTGTGCTTACTAATGAAGGGAGGAAATCAATTAAAGATGTGTTGTATGTGCCTAATCTAAAACATAATTTGATAAGTGTTGGTCAATTAGTGAAGAATGGCCTTTGTGCTATATTTGATGAAGATCAATGCAGGATATATGATAAGAAGAAGAGAAAACTTGTTTGTGTGAGTAAAATGACAAATACCAAGATATTTCCTGTTATGTTTGCTGCTCCTTACAATACCAACTTTCTAAGCAGCATAATTGAAGATGACTTAGAACTTTGGCATAAAAGATTTAGTCATTTCAATGTGGTTGGCTTAGTTGAATTATCTGAGAAGAAGCTAGTGTATGGTTTTCCATTACTAAAGCAAGTTAAAGGGAAGCATGAATGTGGAGCTTGTATTTTAGGCAAGCAATAGAAGAAGAAAGCCCATTCACACTCAAATTGGAGAGCTTCAAGACTATTGGAATTGGTTCATATTGACCTATGTGGCCCAATGTCTGTTAATTCTCTTGGTGGTTCAAATTACTTCATGATAGTAGTGTATGATTTTAGTAGATACTGCTGGATTTATTTCCTTGCAGAAAAGTCTCAAGCCTTGAGTTTCTTCAAGAAGTTTAAATATGAAGCTGAAGGAAAGTTGGCATGCAAAATTGGCACTCTCAGATCAGATAGAGGTGGATAATTTTGCAGCAGAGAATTTAATGCTTTCTGTGAAGAAAATGGCATAAAGAGACAATTGATAGCCAGTTACACACCTCATCAAAATGGTGTTGCTGAAATAAAGAACAGAGTGATTATGGAGTTAGCAAGGAGTGCTATGAAGGATAAGAAGATGCCTCTTGAGTTTTGGGCAGAAGCATGTGCAACAACTATATTTGTCATAAACAGAAGTCCCACTTCAGCTTTGAAGAATAAGACTCCTTATGAAGCACTTAATGGAAACAAGAACAAAGTTACTAACATGGAGGTGTTTAGTTGCAAAGCATATAGGTTGAAGCCTGCCAATGCAAGAGGAAAGCTTGATGATAAAAGTAGAAAGGGAATATGTATAGGCTATAGCATTGAATCCAAAGCCTATAAAATTTATGATCCAAATACAAGACGTATGATTACTAGCAAAGATGTGGAGTTCATTGAAACTGAAGCACGAGAATGGAAAGGAAAGGAACCAACTGTGGCAGACTACAACAGGTTGGAAGTGGATGCATTGTCTGAAGCAGATCAGCCAGATACAAATCATAGCTCAAGTACCACAAATCATAGTTCACATGCAACAAATCACAGTTCAGATGCTACACCTAGTAGTCCACATGCTAGTAGTTCCAGCAGCAGTTCATCAAATTCCCCAGGTGAAAATCAGAATTAAGACCAAGATTATTGGAAGATATCTATTATGCGACTTATGAACTATTTGTTGGAAACAACGGTCTAGGATTTATTATTTGATGATAATAAAATTTCAATGAATTATTTTGATGTGTTTGTTAAGTGTTTTCAGGTTGAAAAGAGCTCGAAACATCAAAAGGTCAATTTGGTCATTTTGGATATAAAAGGCAATTTGGGCGTAAAAGGGCAACTTGGTCATTTTGCAAATTTTCATGAAGCTATGAAGCATCATTTTTGGCCTTGGATTATGGAGGAGACAATAATAAAGCCACCGAAATTTTCAGATCGGAAAACGAGTCTAAAACGGTTTAGTTATGCGATACAGAAGCTTAAGTGGCATTTTTTGTAAATAGACCAACTAGGGTTTTAAAACAAACCCTATAAATATGCGAAGGCCGACCATGCATGCACCAAAAAAACCTCTTCCCAAATTTTTTTATGCGGCTGGTATTAGAAGGGGAAAGAGAGGAGTTTGATGAAAGAAGTAGAAAGAAGAAGAAAGATTGAGAAAAGCTTATGAAAACAATGCTATTTTTTCAGGGCCACCAACGCGCCAGACGATCCCAAAGTAATGGTTAGCATATGAAAAGAAAGGAAGGACGCAGAGAGGACTTTGAATGCCACTTTAATTAATTCCTAAAGTTTTTTGTTAGAATTCTCTCATCTCCTTTTTTTGGGTTGCAGTGTTATCAAGGACGCATGTGCACATGTTCTGTTTTGGGTGCATGTAAATCAGACATGAGGACAGAGGAACAGACGTTCCGTTTTGCACAAAAATCCCGAATATTCAGAAAATTGCAAAACGGACCCTGAAAGTTCGTGTAGCCACAACTTTCTGCACAAGCATCCAAACGACGATCGACGAGAGCCATTGGGAAGCTGTACATGCGCAGAAGGACAAGGACATTGCGACATCTCAATCTGAGCTTTCTAAACTCATATTTATCTTTTGAGAGTTGCTTTGATATTTGTAAATCTTATTTTTACAAACTTTTTGTACAAGCTACGTGTGATAGTTTGGGGGATTCTCGATGCATGTGATATGATCGAGACAGGGTCTAGCTTGTTTGGTTAGTTTAGTTTAGCAAAGGGAGTTGCGAGTCTAGAGAGCTATTGTACGTGGAGCAAAGGGAGTTGCGAGTTCATAGTATCTTGTAGGCGTGGAGAAACTGATTAATCAAAGAGTAGATCTTGGGGGTTGCTGGAGTAGGTCGAGGTTCGACCGAACCAGGGTACATCTTGGTGTCATATGTGATTGGTTGTCTGCTATTTTATGCATATTTTTTTGACTACCTGTGATTATTTCTGCAAATCATATAACTGCATGTGCTTGCTAGTCTAAATATTTTTAATTCCGCATTCACCCTATTCACCCCCCTCTAGGGTGTCTTATCGATCCTAACAAGTGGTGTCAGAGCCTTGATTCACCAATCATGGGTATTTCAGATGATACTTTTGTTGGATATGGAAGACGTTTGTACACCATTGTGGGGGATGTACGAGGGAATACGGACCTCGAACGTCGCGTACACGAAGTCGTGTGCGAAGGGAATCTGTTCCCTTGCGGAGAGGATCTCTGGATGAGTAGGAAAGTCGCATTATATATGCATAAGTGCATGCGACATATGGCTAATAAAGGGGGAATATCTTAAGCTTATGTTGTACCATGCATATGGTACAACTTAAGCTTATAATGTGCCATGTATCATGGTACACCTTAGTTAAATTTTTCCAAAGGAACAATTTACCCTAAAATAACTACCTTGGGGGCTATAAATAAGACCCAAGGGTAAGCCATTTTTTACACTTTTGCATGGCATTCTTGCATGCATTTTCATCCTAGCGAAGCTCTGCCGAAATACTTCCTCTCTTTCTTTATCCAAGTTCTTAATCTAAAGTAGAGATTTAGATTGTGGATTTAGTAGCCTTACTCCGTTCGTGAGAAGACTCGATCCGTCGTGGCGAATCCAAAGGCAAAGTTCCGAGACTACCGTGCCGCGTACGCAAGCGTAAGTCTCAACTTTATTTATCGATCCTAACTCTGTTTTGGCAGGATCCTTCATTGGTATCAGAGCCATATGGGTTCGCCCCGGTCAAACCGTCGTCCCGTCGAAACTATGAACGAGTCGTTGTCTTTTTCACGAATGGGTATCCTACCATTACGGATATGGTAGGAACGCTTCGTGACGGAGAGAACGCAGCAGTTGTTCTTTTCACGTTAGGGTCTCCTATCATTACGGATATGGTAGGAACTCTCCGTGACGGGAAGAACCGACCGTTCACGTAGTATGTTATTCATTTTTGGCACACGGCCATTAGGAAATAACTAATTTCTCGACGAACGGATGCTTCATCGACGAACGGGTGCTTCATCGAGGAAGATGATGGTAGTTATTTCCATCGGGTAAGATGAAATTTGGTGCATGTGCACCATGGCCAAATGGGCTATGAAGGCCATGCACCCCCCCTCCACTTGCGGAGGGGGTTGGCTACGGCCAATAACCACCGGCGACCACCCCATCAAGGGGGAGGAATGTGTGCGGCAACCCCATTCAAGGGGGTGGCCGGCCATGGCCAAAGGGGCCATGGCCGGCCAATGCCCAAAATGGCCTTGGCCATGACCGGCCATGGCCAAGCCATGGCCGGCCATGGCCAGGCCGGCAGTGGCCGGCCAAGGCCAGGCCGGCCTGGCCGGCCCTGGCAGTGGCCAGGGCCGGCGCCCTGGCCACTGCCAGGGCCTGGCCGGCCCTGGCAGAGGCCCGGGCCGGCGCCCTGGCCTCGGCCAGGGCCTGGCCGGCCCTGGCAGAGGCCAGGGCATGGCCGGCCCTGGCAGAGGCCAGGGCAGAGGCCCTGGCCGAGGGGCCAGGGCCCCTGGCCGAGGGGCCAGGGCAGAGGCCCTGGCCGGCCCTTGGCCAAACCTCGGCCAGGGCAGAGGCCCTGGCCGGGAAGATGTTGCAGACCAAAAATTGGTCGACCAATTTGGTGTTTTTGGTCGACCAATCCGACAGAAGGTCTGGGTCGACTGCAAACGTGCCAACTGACCCATACGGGGTGACAAAAGGCCTTGGTCAAACTCGAATGTGCCGATTAGCCCATACGGGGCTAACCACAGTGCCGACTAGTTCATACGGGACTAACGTTTTAATGAAGTTTTTCATTGGGCTCTACTCCTTGAAGATTAGCCATAGTGCTCTACTTCATGCGAGATTAGCCATGTCATTGTGCTCTACTCTACGGAGATTAGCCAATGTACTTGTGACATTGTGCTCTACTCTACGGAGATTAGCCAATGTATTTCAAATTTTTGACAAAGATGTTTTCAAATAGGTTATGTCCCGTCCTTAAATCGGGATAGCGCAATTTAGAATTCCAAGTCCTACCACGATCCGGCCATGGTTATCTAACCCATGGGTGTGTAGAACAGGTCTCGTGGCTTGGCAATTGTTGCGCTAAAATTCTTTGCGCAAACTCTCACCTATTCCATTTTGAAAGATATGTTTTTCAAAGTATTTTTCCGCTGCTAATACCATACGGGTATTATTTCTGATTTCTTTTTACTTGAGATAAGTAAGAGGGATACTTTGAAAGTTACTTCTAGATGGTAGTTGGGAACGTAGTGAAATTCTCGATTCTAGAGTAACATTTCAACGCATCCAAGGAACTTATCAAGTGTTTAAAGAATCGAAACTTTATGCATAGAATTTTGATCGTGTTTTTCATTCTCTTTGCAGTTTTTTGAATCGAATATGTCTACCGCTTCTAAGAACATTGTCGCAGAGCTTAACAAAGGTGAAAAGCTCAACGGCGACAATTATAAACTTTGGTCAATAAAAATCCAATATGTTTTGGAGGAGCAAGATGTGCTCGAAACACTCCAAAACATAATGGAAGAACCTGAGTTGGGCAATACGGCCCAATACAAGAGGAACCGGGAAGCTTATGATACTTGGACTCGAAAGAACAAAATAGCACGTATTACGTTACTGTCCGCCATGGACAATGACATAATGCGTCTATTTCGGGAATTCGACCTAGCCAAAGACATATGGTCTGAGCTAGAGATAAAGTTTGGTGGAACTTCGGTTACCAAACTCCGCTCCTTAAATATTCAATTTGATTCGTACAAGATGCGGCGAGATCATTCTATGAAAAAGCATCTCCGCCACATGGCGAATCTCATATCTGAATTGAAGGATGCGGGTGTTACGCTGTCTGATGAACAGCAGATCCAAGCAGTCATTCGTTCACTCCCAGATAGCTGGGATAACATGAAAATGCACCTCACTCATAATGAGTGCATTAAAACTTTAAGCGATGTATCGAAACACCTCGAACTCGAGGAAGAGCGGATTCAAGCCGCAAAACCTAGTGCAGAAGTGCACGTGGCCGCTAGTTCCTCACATGGAGGAAATAAGCGAAAGAATAAACGCTTAAGGTTTGTGAACGAACGGAAGCAAGAACCGGAAACCTCAAAGAAGACTAAGAACAAAAAGTGGCAAAAGAATATGCACTCAAAGAAGAAAAACTTGAAGAAGATCAAGTGCTTTAAGTGCAATAAGTATGGTCACTTCGCCCGTACATGTACGGATGGAAGTGATAAGGTAACTTGTAGGGCTAGTTACATATGTGTTTCTAGTTCCATATTTCTTGCTGAATCTAACTATTTTTGGTTGATTGATTCAGGGGCCACAGACCACGTAGCGAAGGACAGAAGGTTCTTCGTAGAGTATCGAAAGATAACTCAAGGAACAAAGTGGATATACGTCGGCAACAACACACGTGTTGAAGTCAAAGGCGTCGGAACATGCAAGCTAGTTCTCGACAACGGCCGGACTTTATTATTGCACGACGTCCTCTTTGCTCCAGATATTAGAAGAAATATCGTATCCGTGGTCATGTTAATGTCTTTAGATTATGAATGGAGGTTCTATAAACAGAATGTTGACCTTGTTTGTAATAGTTCTTTAATTGGGTCGGGTAATGTTTGTAATGGATTAATTGTTTTAAATACAATGTATGATGATTCTTCTTCTATTAATGAAAGTTTCCATTTGACAAATGCTTCTAACTCTGAATCTGAGATCATTTGTTGGCATGCAAGACTTGGTCATATTGGACCAACTAGAATGGATAGACTTGCCAAAAGTGGCTTGCTATCTAATGTTTCAAAAGTTGAAATGTCAACTTGTGAACATTGTCTTGTAGGGAAAACTTGTCGCAAGCCGTTTGGAACTGGCACAAGGGCCGAAGTTCCATTACAGCTTATCCATTCGGACATTTGTGGTCCAATGAATGTTAAGACAAGACGCGGGAAGTCCTATTTCATCACCTTCATTGATGACTTCACTCGTTTCGGTCATATTTATTTGATTTCCCACAAACATGAAGCTTTAACTTGCTTCAAAAACTATATGAGTTTAGTGGAAAATCAACTAGATCGCAAGATAAAGGTCTTGCGAACCGATCGGGGTGGAGAATATCAATCAACGAGTTTTAAGGAACTCTGTGATGAAAAAGGCATAGTTCATCAAATAACTATGCCTTATACTCCGCAACAAAACGGTGTTGTGGAAAGAAGAAATAGGACATTGATGGAAATGGTCCGATCAATGATGTCTCAGGCAAATTTGCCCATCACCTTTTGGGGTGACGCATTATTGACGGCAGCATTCATCTTAAACCGTGTACCCTCGAAGTCGGTAAGTTCT
This sequence comes from Scilla litardierei, assembly GCA_030789695.1. Classification (NCBI taxonomy): domain Eukaryota; kingdom Viridiplantae; phylum Streptophyta; class Magnoliopsida; order Asparagales; family Asparagaceae; genus Scilla; species Scilla litardierei. The sequence continues at coordinate 90,248 of JAULAV010007492.1, read as the reverse complement.
ACTCCTTATGAGTTGTGGAACAATAGAACTCCAGACTTAAGCATTCTAAAACCTTGGGGTTGTGCATCTTACGCACATTTATCCTCTCACAAATATGGCAAACTTGGGCCACGTGGGAGGAAGTGTATCTTCATCCGATACGCTGAAAACTCTAAAGGATAAGTTTTCGTCGGTCAAGAGGACAATGGGGGTCTAATAGAATTCGAATCGAGGGATGTTGTCTTCTTGGAAAACGAGTTTCCAAGACAGGGTGAGATAAGTCAAGACTTATCCTTGTTTGAGACTTGGGATCAAGAAGGATCGGAACGTTCGAGTGGGAGAATTCTTGGTGAAGAAGAAAATACGTTTCAAACTTCACCAATGGATGATACGAACGATACCAATCCTATTCCGAGTGGGAGTGATGTTATTCCAAGTGGGAGTGATGTCATTCCAAGTGGGAGTGATCAAACTCAAACAAGACGTAGTAATCGAACGACGCTAACACCTCTGAGATTTGAGGATGAATTTCCTCAAACATTCATGACATTACTACAAGATGATGACGAACCTGCAAATTTCAAACAGGCCGTCACATGCCCTGCTAAAGATAAATGGATAGCGGCAATGGAAGAAGAACTTCAATCCATGAAAACAAACCAAGTCTGGGACTTGGTTGATTTACCTAAGGGACGTAGTGCCATTGGGAACAAGTGGGTTCTCAAAATCAAGCATAAGGCTGATGGCTCCATCGAGAAATATAAAGCTAGCCTTGTTGTGAAAGGTTTCACGCAACAGGAAAGAATAGACTACGAAGAGACTTTCTCTCCTGTCGTGCGTTTTACCTCCATTCGCTTAATTCTGGCAATGGTGGCTTGTTTGGACCTCGAATTACATCAGATGGATGTAAAGACTGCTTTTCTTAACGGAGAACTAGATGAGGAGATCTACATGGAACAACCAAACGGGTTTGTACAAGAAGAAAACAAACATAAGGTTTGTAAACTTCGTAAATCCATATATGGTCTTAAACAATCCTCAAGGCAGTGGTATATGCGCTTTCAAGAAGTCGTTTTGTCGTATGGTTTCTCCATGCTCGACGAAGACAACTGCGTATATATTAAGAGGATTAAAAACAAGTATGTAATTATGTCTCTTTATGTAGATGACATACTTATAGCCGGAAATGATAAGCGTCTTATCTTGGATATCAAAGCTTGGCTTTCATCCGTCTTTGAGATGAAAGACATGGGTGAAGCTGCATATATCCTTGGGGTTAAGATCTCAAGGAATCGTTCCAAGAAACTTCTTTCTCTCTCTCAAGAGACATATATAAAGAAAGTTTTAGAACGGTTTAATATGCAGGACTGCAAGCCAATTGATACTCCGATAAGCAAAGGCGAGGGTCTATGTTTGGAAATGTGTCCCAAAGATCCAAAAGAAAAGAAAGCTATGGAAAAAGTTCCATACTCCAGTGCTGTCGGGAGTCTGATGTACGCCATGATGTGTACCAGACCGGACATTTGCTATGCTGTTGGTATGGTAAGCCGTTACCAATCCAACCCAGGACAAGCACACTGGAAGGCGGTGAAGAGGATATTAAGATACCTCAAAGGGACTGCGGACTATGCGTTATGCTATCAAGGCAATACCTTGAGACTCGAAGGCTATACTGATGCTGATTGGGCGGGTGATCTCGATGAGCGAAGATCTACCTCAGGTTTTGTTTACTTGCTCGGGAATGGTGCTATATCCTGGAGCAGCAAGAAGCAAACCTGCATCGCCTTATCAACCATGGAAGCCGAATTCGTAGCATTCAGCATGGCGGTCCAAGAAGCTGTTTGGCTTAGGAAATTCTTAGACAGGCTGACGAATGCCTCTGACTCGAGCACTGTTCCCATATACAGTGATAGTCAAGCCTCGATTGCCTATGTCAAAGATCCTAAATTTCATTGTAAGACCAAACACATTGACATTCGATTCAAGTTTGCGAAGGACTATGACAAACGGAAGGAAGTAGACATAGGATACATATCCACGCATGAGATGATAGCGGATCCCCTTACTAAGGCGATCCCCAGAGATGTGTTTTTCAAACACTTATCATCTATGGGAATGCGTAGGTGCTGAGCTGTATCATGTAATATTTCCCATGTCTATAGAAGATCAAAGTTTAATTTGCATACAAGTTTCTTACAAATGATTTTATATACATTTGTGTTTAAGTCTCAGCTATTTTATTGTGTGTATGTCGGACAGATTAAGGTTGGCTCTCTCACATGAGCAACCGCCTTATCTTATCAGATGGATAAGATAGATATGAGACTAGTTTAAAGTCAAAATCATTAGACAAATGATTTAGAGTCGTAACTTAAACAAGATAGTCGAATGAAAGATCTGCATCATATGGATGCTTACAAAAGATCTGAGATCTGTATCATAAGGATATTTGAAAGAGATCTTATAGGATTTTTAAATCCTATCTGTCTTATGCAGGATGAGAGTCCGTGAATATTTCACGAGTAGTAAGGGGACTCAAAAAGATAGGCACTGTGGTGTCTGATCTTTCATCCGTACAACATCATTAAGACATACTCTCCCTGGGAAAGGAGTGATGTTGTAGTACGTGTTCATACCACGTATGCATTTCGACCACTGAGTTAGTAGCAATAGTGTTTGCTATTATGTGAGACTCAAAGGCCATACGGGTCTTAACTCTTACCCTCAAGGACTCCAATTGGTTCCTTTAGATTTGACGAGATGATCGCTATCTTAGCGTGTTGCTAATGGGCTATGATAATTCGGCTCGGCGGGGCACGTTAGAAAAGCGAATCAAGTCAAGATCAGAAGGTTCGCAAGAAGAGGAAGATTGATTTCATATTCGCATTTGGACTTTAATGATTCAAAGCTGGCCAGCCAATTGTAATCCAGATGGGATTCAATTGTTGAATATAAAGTATAAGAAATGTGAAGAAATAATCTAGGGTAAAGCATGCGTTGAACTACTCAACTTTGCACCTTCGAGGTCGTTGTGTATCTCTAACACGTGCACAACAACAGACTCTACGCGCATGACGGTCGCACGGTCTATTTCTCGGTATGATAGATGAAAGAACTATGAGAAAGACGTTCTCTTACAATCCCCTCAAGTGTGAGTGGGAGATGTTGGATATGGAAGACGTTTGTACACCCTTGCGGGGGATGTACGAGGGAATACAGACCTCGAACGTCGCGTACACGAAGTCGTGTGCGAAGGGAATCTGTTCCCTTGCGGAGAGGATCTCTGGATGAGTAGGAAAGTCGCATTATATATGCATAAGTGCATGCGACATATGGCTAATAAAGGGGGAATATCTTAAGCTTATGTTGTACCATGCATATGGTACAACTTAAGCTTATAATGTGCCATGTATCATGGTACACCTTAGTTAAATTTTTCCAAAGGAACAATTTACCCTAAAATAACTACCTTGGGGGCTATAAATAAGACCCAAGGGTAAGCCATTTTTTACACTTTTGCATGGCATTCTTGCATGCATTTTCATCCTAGCGAAGCTCTGCCGAAATACTTCCTCTCTTTCTTTATCCAAGTTCTTAATCTAAAGTAGAGATTTAGATTGTGGATTTAGTAGCCTTACTCCGTTCGTGAGAAGACTCGATCCGTCGTGGCGAATCCGAAGGAAAAGTTCCGAGACTACCGTGCCGCGTACGCAAGCGTAAGTCTCAACTTTATTTATCGATCCTAACTCTGTTTTGGCAGGATCCTTCAACTTTTGCTGAGGGGCAGTCCGTAGTTAGGCCACCTAAATTTAATGGAACTGATTATGCTTATTGGAAAGCTCGCATTAAAATTTATTTAAGTTCGGTGGACTACGATGTTTGTGATATAGTTGAATTTGGTTTTACGCCTCCAATGGTTAAAATTGAGGGAGTAGATGTTCCTAAGCCAAGGGACAAGTGGGATGCTAATGATAAAAAATTATACACTTTGAATGCTAAAGCTATGAATGCTTTTATTTGTGCCTTGGATAAAACTGAATATAATCGCATTTCTCATTGTTCTACAGCTAAGGAGATCTGGCATACTCTGGAGGTAACCCACGAAGGAACATCGCAAGTGAAAGAAACTCGCCTCACTCTGCTGAACCATGAGTATGAGAGCTTCAGGATAGCGAATGATGAAACAATCAAGGAGATGTACACGAGATTCAGTGCCCTTTCTACAACTCCACGGTTCTTGGGAAAGTCTTTTCAACTAAGGATTTGTTGAGGAAGATTTTAGGTGTAACACCAAAGAGTTTTAAAGCCAAAGTTACTGCGATCCAGTATTCTGAAGATCTTAGCACATATAGCATGGAAGATCTCATCGGAAACTTGATGACATATGAGCTTGAGCTTAAAGTTAGGGAAGAAATGGATGATAAAGATGCTGCAGAACCAACAAAGAAGTCCATCGCCTTAATGATTTTACATGATAGAGATGATGATGTGGCATTGGTGGTCAAAGGCTTCAAGAAATATCTGAAAACTAGACAGGGAAGACAATTTCTTTTAAAAAACGCAATGCTTCTATGTCTAAAAATATGTCTAATGATTCCGATGATGAAATTATTTGTAATAATTGCAGGAAATCTGGACATATTAAAGCTAATTGCCCGCATCTGAAGGGTGAAAAGAAAAAGAGCAAGTCCTCTTCTAATAATGACGAATCAGATGATGCAGTGATTTGCTACAATACAGAAAGCGGGGGCATAGTAAACAAGATTGTCCATTGCTAAAGAAGAGGAAAGCGAAGGAAAAGAAGAAGTCTTTGGTGACTACGTGGGATGATGATAGTGAAGATGATGAAAATCATGTAGTGATGAATCTATGTTTGATGGCACACATAGATTCTAGTGACGACGATTCAAGCGATGAGGTACCTAAACTATCTTATAAAGATTTAGCTAGACTATGCGATCACATGACCGAAGAAATTGAAAAATTAGAAGCTAAAATCAAAACATTAAAATCTGAAAAGAAAGAATTACTGAAAAAATCTTGAGAAAATTGTGTGATTTTAGAAAAAGAAGGTATAGTCTAATAAATGAAAGAAAGAGACTTGATTGTGATAATTGTGCTAAATCTGAAAAGGAATTGCATGACATTAAAATTAAAAGAGATGAGCTTAAAGTTAATGTACGTTGATACTTTGAGTGGTGAATTGAAAAAGAAAGATGATGTTTTTATCACACGTTGTTCAAATCTTGTTGATGAGAACCTTTATCTTAAATCCAAACTTCATAATTGGAAAATTGCATGAAAAAGTTTGCTATAAGTGAAAAATCATTGAATATGTTATTGAATAATCAAGTGTATGCAAACAATAGTAAAGGACTTGGATTTAATAACGTTGTGCACAAGAATATGAATGTTGCTAAAGGAAAGAATGTGATGCATGCAAATTTGAATGTTGCTAAAGTGAAATATGTGCATAAGACTAATGTTTCTAACAAAGGTAAAAGTGTTGTTGCAAGATGCATGTGTTGTCGAAAATATGGACACACCTTTAATCATTGTTGGAATAGGAACGATTGCTTAAAGTTCAAGCATGTATGGGTTCCTAAAGGCACATTTAAGAACGATGGTGGACCTATGTTGGTGAATAGGCCACACATCTCATTTTCCAAGTAAGAAGGAAAGATGGTTGGACGCGGAACTTTGATTTCAATGACAAATTAAATGAAGTTCCTTGACCAAGTTGACGACACGAAGGTATGATTTCTTACTTGATTTTAAAGTATTAATTACCTTCATATGATAATGTTTTTTTGGTGTGTTTCATTTTCATATTTCTTTTCGAGTGATTTTCTTTTCCTTGAGTTTATGCTTCTTTTGCTTAGCTTGTTTAGATCCTTGAAAAAATTGAAAAAGAATGTAAAAGAAAAATTCATAAAAAGATGAGCTTATTGAATATCTTTTTCTTTGTTTGATTTAAAATGAAACTATTGATGAAATTCATATTCCCATAGATGTCTAGTATTATTTTCTTGACTATGCATGCATAATAGACCTAATGTTTAGTTGAGAAATGTCCAATAATGAAAAACTAGGTTTTTACATCTTCTATCACACTTTCACGGATTAAATGTTATTATTCAGTTGGAATTGCTTTCCATGAATATGCTAAAAGTGTATGAAGGTGGATAATTATATGTTTATATGATGTGATATGATGAGTCTAGCCAAGAATAAAAATTGATGCTCATGAAAAAGAAAAGAAAAATAATTATGAAAAAAAAATTATAAATAAAGAGCTTGTATGTAAAATGGATACAGTTCTTGGCTAAGTCTCAACCCACGGACATTCAACTTATGCTATGAAATTCTTATTTATTAGCGTTGATGTTTTGTTCGTCAAGCAATGCCACCCATCGTTTAAAAGTCCTTTTAGGCTATGTATGGGTGTTGGTAACTTGAATTCATATTTCATGAAGTGGGGGAATTCAATCTTTGAAATTTATACATATGGAAAATGTTGGTCTGTAAAGGTTGAATTCATGAAGTCAACTCCATATGAACTTAACTTTTAATCATCACACACAAGCACGAAGATGTTTATAATCCAAGTTCTAAAATATTGAATATTGATTAACTACTCGTGATGGTCTTAATGTACTCATATGCCATGTTTTATAATGCTTTATTTTCTATATGCATATGAAATATAATCTTTTGTGGACTTTGGATGATAACAAAGGGGGATAAATTTATAAGATTCGAACCACCATCTTAGATGTGGAAGTAATTGGTTGCATGTTAATAAAGAGTATTCAAATAGGGAGAGAAAGTCAAAAGGGGGAGCTTTATAATTGTATGATGTATTATATCCCATTGACTTGCATAATCACACTTTAAAAACATAGGCACAATGGCATGATTTTGAGCTTTTACTGATCAAATCTTAATTGCGTTTTGTCATCATCAAAGGGGGAGACTGTTGGAAACAACGGTTTAGGATTTCTTATTTGATGATAAAAAATCTTCAATGAATTATTTTGGTGTGTTTGTTAAATGTTTTCAGGTTGAAAAGAGCTCGAAACATTAAAAGAGCAATTTGGTCATTTTGGAGATAAAAGGCAATTTGGGCGTAAAATGGCAATTTGGTCATTTTGCAAATTTTCTATGAAGCTTTGAAGCATCATTTTTGGCCTTGGATTATGGAGGAGACAACGATAAATCCACCAAAAATTTTAGACCGGAAAACAAGTCTAAAACGGCTTATATATACGATACTGAAGCTTTAGTGGCATATTTGTAAATAAACCAACTATCGTTTTAAAACAAACCCTATAAATATACTAGAGCCGACCATGCACCAAAAAAACGTCCTCCCAAAATTTTTTATGCGGCTGGTATTAGAAGGGGAAAGAGAGGAGTTTGATGAAAGAAGTAGAAAGAAGAATAAAGATTGAGAAAAGCTTATGAAAACAATGTTATTTTAATAATTCTTGTCACATATCATTGTTTAACATTGTCTCTTATTTTTTCAAGGCCACCAACGCACCAGATGATCCCAAAGTAATGGTTAGCATATGAAAAGAAAGGAAGGATGCAGAGAGGACTTTGAATGCCACTTTAATTAATTCCTAAAGTTTTTTTGTTAGAATTCTCTCATCTCCTCTTTTTGGGTTGCAGTGTCATCAAGGACGCAGGTGCACAGGTCCTGTTTTGGGTGCAAGTGAATCAGATCTGAGGACAGAGGAACAGACGTTCAGTTTTGCACAAAAATCCCGAATATTCAGAAAATTGCAAAACGGACCCTGAAAGTTCGTGTAGCCACAACTTTCTACACAAGCATCCAAACGACGAACGGCGAGAGCCATTGGGAAGTTGTGCACGCGCAGAAGGACGAGGACATCACGACATCTCGATATGAGCTTTCTAAACTCATATTTATCTTTTGAGAGTTGCTTTGATCTTTGTAAATCTTATTTTTACAAACTTTTTGTACAAGCTACGTGTGGTAGTTTGGGGGATTCTCGATGCATGTGATATGATCGAGATAGGGTCTAGCTTGTTTGGTTAGTTCAGTTTAGCAAAGGAAGTTGCGAGTCTAGGGAGCTATTGGGTGTGGAGCAAAGGGAGTTGCGAGTTCATAGTGTCTTGTAGGCATGGTGAAACTGATTAATCAAAGAGTAGATCTTGGGGGTTGCTGGAGTAGGTCGAGGTTCGATCGAACCAGTGTACATCTTGGTGTCATATGTGATTGGTTGTCTGCTATTTTCTGCATATTTTTTGACTGCCTGTGATTATTTCTGCAAATCATATACCTGCATGTGCTTGCTAATCTAAATATTTTTAATTCCGCATTCACCCTATTCACCCCCCTCTAGGGTGTTTTATCGATCCTAACACTATTTGCTTTTTTACTACAGAACCTGCAGATTTTACTGAAGCTTGTGCTGAAGATGAATGGAGGACATCCATGCAAGAGGAGATCAAGGCCATTGAGAAGAACAAAACATGGAGCTTGTGTAAGATATCACAAGAAAAGAAGGCAGTGGATGTTAAGTGGTCATATAAGACTAAATACAACACTGGTGGCTCCATAAACAAGCTAAAAGCAAGTCTTGTGGCTAGAGGATTCACTCAAGTATATGGAGAAGATTATGAAGATACTTTTGTACCAGTTGCCAGATATGAAACTCTAAGAACCTTACTTGCAGTTTCAGCCTCCAAAGGATGTGAAGTTAGACAGTTGGATGTGAAATCAGCATTTCCAAATGGTGCATTACAGGAAGAAATTTATGTTAAACCGCCTCCAGAATTTGTTAAAGAAAAATCGGAGCTCAAAAGTTTGTAAACTTCACAAGGCCTTGTATGGATTAAAGCAAGCACCTAGAGCATGGTACCAAAGAATACATGAATTCCTGATCAAACAAGACTATACAAGGAGTGATTCTGAAGCTACACTCTATGTCAAGTCAGAAAATGGTAATTTTGTAGCTCTATGTCTCTATATGGATAACATTATTTATACTAGCAATGAAGAGTCTTTGCTTGACAAATTTTAAATAAAATGGAGCATGAATTTGAAATGAGTGATTTAGGAAAACTGCATTACTTCTTGGGACTAGAAATCAAACAAATAGAGCATGGAATACATGTGTCTCAGCAGAAGTATCCTCAATCTAGGCTAAACAGACTTGAAATGGAAAATTGCAAATTTCTGGAAACCCCTTTCAATGCCAAAGAAAAGCTTGTAGTAGATGCGTCTATTGCTGGAGTAAATGAGAAGCATTTCAGAAGTATAGTGGAAGGTTTGATGTATTTGGCACACACAAGACCAGATCTGTCATATGCTGTAAATCAATTCGCAAGAGTTATGCATAAGCCTAATGTGATTCACATGACAACAACCAAAAGAGTACTGAGATATATTGCAAAAACCAAAGAACTTGGTCTGTTTTATGGCAAAGATGAAGTTTGCAAGCTGATTGCATATTCAGACAATGATTGGGGAAGCAGTGAAGAGGATAGAAGGAGTTTGACAGGATACACATTACTACTGGGAAAATATTGTATCACATGGGGCACCAAAAGACAGCATTCAATTGCTCTCTCCACAACAGAAGCTGAGTATATGGCCTTGTCCTATACATCATGCCAAGTAGTATGGATGAAGAGGATTCTGGAAGATCTGAAGCAAGATCAAGGTGAAGGTAATGTTATTTTTTGTGATAACAAGTCCACAATCCATCTTGCAAATAATTTCATCAATCAAGGAAGAACCAAGCATATTGATACAAGGTATCACTTCATAAGAGAACTGGTTTTTGAAAAAGCTATTGTGCTTCAGCTTTGCATGTCACTTGATCAACTAGCTGATGGGTTTACAAAGGCTTTGGACATTAAACAATTCATCAAATTCAGAAATGAGCTTTGGCTTAGACCCAGTCTGAATTAAAGGGAGGATATGTTGGAGTTAATTCAGACAGAAGTGTGTTTGGTTGTTCAATATGTGTGTCCAGCCAGCTTTATAAGTATGTTCAGGTTGTGAACAAGTGTGTACAGCCTTAAAGGTAAGTATGTCCAAGTTGTTAACAAGTGTGTTAAGCCAGAAAGCCAAGTATGTTCAGGTGCTGAAGAAAAGGAGATCAGTTGTATGCAAAGTGATTCTGTACTCTGAGAAAGCAAGTCCCTTGAGATTTGTGTATTTAGTCTAGTGTAGTAAATGCTTGTACTAGTTGATGTAAGCTTTTGACAGGGCATGGTTGTAGAAGTGAAAGAAAGATGTATATGTAATTAAAAAAGGGGGGGAGAGAGAGAGAGAGAGAGAGAGAGAGAGAGCTATGAGATCAAGACCATCAAAAATATCTAAGAAGAAGAAGAAGAGCTTTAGCTTTGCCTGAAATCCATATGAAAAATTCTTGAAAAGATCGTTCTTCCTCATTCTGAAAATTTGTGTTCATAGATTTGGTACACACTTATGGTGCATGGTGTACACACATAAATGCTTGTCTATACACAGATATAGTGTAACTTGAACACAGTTATTTAAGTTTCCTGCATACTATAGTTTGCATAGATTCTTCTCTGTTTTCTCCTCCTCCCCTTAGAAGATCATGTCTTTGGGTGCTGAGCTTTGCCTCAACATCCAACACAACTCCCTCTTGTGACTGAAGTGCTTTTTTTCGTCCTTCAAACAACAATGGAGTTGTCACAGTGCTTGCACATTGTTTCGGGATGTTTTCTTACCACTGATTGCTAGTATGAAGGTCCAAGTGTCGTCACGGTCTTTGAGAGGCGGGGACAGTTCTTGGGGTCGATCGGCCAAGCGTTCTCTTGAGCAGGAAGGCACTGGTCTGGGTGACAATGCACCAAAGGGTAGCTTCGATGGAATGACAACCTCTGGTATCGGTCGGAAAAATGAGCTTTAGTACTAGGGCGTTCGGATCGAAGCGATGAGACACCAAAGGGAAGCTTCGACGAGATGACGCCTTCCTCAATCTGTAAAACGAAGAACTCGTCAGGGGGTCGAAACTTGGTTCTGACCAAATCCGATCTGATGCTTAAGTCAAATATGGTCTAATAAATGCTCGGTGGAATCGAACTTGGTTCATGGAGAGACCAAGTTCGAGTTCTCGGCCGAGCTGTGGAGGACAAATACGAGGTGGATGAAGGTCTGTGAGGATTCGGTATACCTGGTTGTCAAGGATCCATAATTCGGTCCTTTTGCATTCTGTTCCTCGGGTCTCGTATAGGAGTCCCGCATGTCAATGCCTTATGGCGTTTATCATTCCTCCCCACGTGCTCGTCTGCATTGATGGTCCTTTGAATGGTGATCAAGACGAACGTAATGGCAGCTTCCATGGAGATCAAGGCGGGCGCGATCTGAGGAGTGGTTTCCCCCTTCAAGCGGGGTCAACCGCCTGTCGGATGGCAGTCTTGGGCGGCTACACTCTGACCCGCCCCTTGGGCCCCCTTTGGGCAAGGGCCCGACGTGGTTTTGGGCCTAACAGCCGGCCGGCCTGTCTCCGGTCCATTCGGGTGGTTGTATCAATTGCCCCCATTGCTCGGGTTATTCATCTTGTGGTAAGTTCAGTTTGAGGGATGTGATACGAGTGAATTTAATGGGCACGTCAGTCGAGGCTACACATTAAATGAGAGTCATCATGGCATTGGGCACTAAGAATTCTCCCGCCCCTTGGGTGCGGGATTCGAAGAGTCGTTCCCTCCGGGATATTGACATGTGCCCCCTTTTTAGACGGTCCGAATTTGGAATCGCTCCCAATATAAAACGACAGGGTTTAGAGGGGTTCATTCTTCATGCTTCCTGATTCAGTTGTTGTTTCTTTCCAACTTTGGAGGGCTCCTTTGTCTGTCCTATCTTCAACGTCCCCTTCCGAATTCTCGCGAGGTTAATTGCCTTCTTTGTCTTAGTCTTTTTTTCGGTTGATGGAGAGGACGTTGAGGATTGTGAGTTCCCCTTTGGCTGTCGATCCTCTCGTGGCCACCAGAGCCCCTCCATGTCTCAAAACCGAAGTGGCCCCTGAGAAGGGTAAGGTTTTGCTTTTTGATGACTTGATCTGGCGTAGGGGTCTTTTCGGAGCTGAGGGATCATACGTCCCTACGGAGGTGCTCGACACGGTTTCTTCCGTCCCCTATTCCATGGCCGAGAGGATCAGGGCAGAGTGTCTTTCTCATCCGTATAGAGTCCGGGCCCCATTTATCGACAAAAGGGTTTGCTTCCCTGGTGACCGCGAGGTCGGAGTGTATACCGAGATGTTTTGACTTGGGCTTCGTTTCCCTCTTCACCCCTTCCTTATCCAGGTCTTGACCTCTCTACAGGTATCCCTATGCCAGCTGACCCCGTATTCGATCCCTTCATTGGTCGGCTTCATTGTGATCTGTCAGTTGCATGGGTTGGCACCGACCTTGCCGCTTTTCTTCCATTTCCATCGGGTTTGGTTTATCTCCTTGGGCACATGGCTTTATATTGCTGCCAGGGGTGGCAGGGAGCTCTTGTTGGGTTTGCCTGGTTGGGTTGGCAACTGGAAGAACGACTACGTTTTCGTTACTTTTCCTGGGAATGCCGAGATCCGTACTTACTGGGGAAATTCGGGCACCAGATATGTGGCGTCCACTCTTTTTGAGGCCGACATGACATTGGTTGATTTTTTGAAGACCTTGCCTAGGGAGTAGAGATCGGTTTTGGCCTTGTTGGACAGTCTCCTCCTTAAAAACGTCATGTGGTCCCCTGGTAAAGCCGATCTTTAGATTTTGTTCTTTCCCTTAGCTTACCCTGATTCTATTTTCTTATGCAGGAATGGCAGGTCAGGAACTTAAGCATCCATATGATGTGCCCCAACTCATTCGACGGGTCTTCCAGGGCTCTTAGGGAAATCCCTTGGCCACGTGACATGTCGTCTGGAGGAGGAAATGCAACAGGCGACCGAGGCACCGGTCGGGACATTGAGGCTGACTGAAGGCCGATGAAAGCGCACCTGGTCGTAACTTTGATTGCTGAGAATCCTCCCTTGGCTGCAGGAGGCCTGGTCATCATTCTTGATGACCTGGCCCTCGTAGTGGAGGGCTTGGCCAGCTCCGAGGGGGGCTCCTCTAAGCTGGTCAGGGCCCAAAGGAAGAAGAGAGGTCGCTCTTCCTCGGGTTTCGAAACACCTGAGAAGAGGGTGAGGGAGGCAAGTGGCGACATGGTCGCCCCAGACCCATCGCCCATCCTTGGGGAGAGCTCGCGGGCTCTAGGGGATTTTCCCGACCCAGACAAGCTGAACGGACTCATGTCGATCTGACAATGTTATTATCGGTGATCAGGCCTGTACCCAGGGCATCGTCCGACGAGTCGGTCTTTACGGACTGTGGTGTAGCCATTCGTCTGGCGCAAGATTCTGCTCTTCCGAGGGATTTCTCCCTCCTAGGAAATGTTAACCCTGCGAACCTAGCGGACTGCATGGTATGGGTGAGCCATCAGGTTGCTCCTTTTCCCTCCTTTTTTTCCGTTTAGTAATTCCAAGCATTCTCAACCCTTTCTCTTTGCAGATGTCTTCGATGTCGGTCGAGGCCCGGCGACACTCAATGCAAATGGCCAAGGTAATGGCGGCCTTCGAGCGAGAGCATTAGAGGGCAGAGTCAGTTGAGAAAGCAGTCGAGGCAGCTTTCGTAGAGCTGTGGTCTACCGTTCTTCAGGTAACTGAATTGTCGTCGGAGGTGGGGAGGCTGAAAGAGGCGTTGACAACCGCCGACGTATCTTGGGCATCGGTAGTGGAGTCTGTAGAGGAGGCTTTATCCCTTGCCCGGGAGGCACATAGCTAGGAGAGGGATGAGCTTCGGTTCGAGATTGCTTCCGTGTAATGGGTGGGCCCCGAGAGTCTCGTCGCAGAGGTTGTAGGGGGCTACGAGGAGATCATTGTCTCGCGGATCGTAAACTCCTTCCTGGAGGGTTTCCGGGCATACGAGGAGTGGGTTCGGTGAATGCTTCCTCGTTCCTCGGGCCATCCCGACTAGCCTATCGGGACAGGGGACATGGGAGATGTCGAACCGACTGGAGAGGCCCCTGCCAAAGCCGCCGCCCCGTAGGCATCGTAGATTGTCTCTTATTCCATCCTCTTGTAAAAGACCCTCCTTTTGATTTTCTTGTAAAAGACCCCTTTTTGACTTTAAATGGAATTTACATAGATGTGCTTTAACCTTTTTCATGTATTGGACTTGTTTCAGTCTACCCCCCTTTCCGCGGCTCGTGTCAAAGTCGGCAGGTGGCTCAAGTCAAGGGAAGCATTTCTCGGTGGAGGTATTAACCAATTAGGGCCAGCGGTCTAACTAATTTGTCAGGGAAGTAGTTTCCTGCCATTTGGTCGATAGAATGGCCAACCTACTGGGGGAGTTGCACTCCTCATCGTGGTCGATCGGTAATCGGTCTGCTGGAGAGTTGCCCTAAGCCTTACGGTCGATAGGCCAGTCGGCTTGCTGGAGGGATGCCACCAGTCTTACGGTTGATCGAAAGATCGGCAGGCTGGGGGAGTTGCTCGCAGCCTTATGGTCGATAAGTAATCAGCCTGCTGGGGGAGTTGCATCCAGCCTTACGTTCGATCGAAAAATCGGCCTACTGGAAAAGTTGCCCCTAGACTTACGGTCGATAAGTGATCGGCCAGCTGGGGGAGTTGCCCCCAGCCTTATGGTCGATCGAATGATCAGCCTGCTGGGGGAGTTGCCCTAGCCTTACAGTTGAGAGTGACAACATAAACACCAAAGTTTTGGAGTTACAACATATCCAAGAGTATATGACAAGTTTACCCCTCACCCAAGACCCACATAAACACTAGAGTTTTGGAGCCAACTCTAACAATCTCCACCTTGAGGAAAAAACTCTTCTATGACATGAAGATCAAGGTGTCACATACACCTCAACCAAGGTGAGTTCAACTACTCACCAAAATTTCACTCCATCCTCATGAGGAGAGGTTCTCCTTCACATCTCTAGCACAAAGAGATGTTTAGCAAGTCTAGGAAATGTCTAAACTTTTCCCTTGTCACTGGGTTGGTAAATACATCTGTCGCATTCTCGTTGGTGTATACCTTCTAGATAGAGATTTCAACATCCTCGACTCAGTCACGAACTCTATGGCACATCACCATAATGTGTTTTGTTCTTACGTTATAGACATGCATCTTGGTCAAGCAAATTACACTTTGACTATCCAAGAATAGTTGGATATTTTCTTGTTCTAACCCAAGTTCATTTCTTGATTCTTTCAACCAAATAGCTTTCTTAGAAGCCTCCATATAATTGCCATGTATTCCGCCTCTGTTGTAGATAATGTCGTCGTGGATTGTAGCACTAATCTCCAACAAATAGGACCCTGATGTTTCAGTATATTTCACATTTTATCTTTATAATTATACGTCAAAATGGTTGCTCATTTACATATTTCAGATGCTTTTACGCTATTATTTGAAACAATATGACTTTCGGAGCGTTTATGTCCATTTCAGGGATTTTGGAGGGATTTGGGACCCATTTTGGATATGGACACATCCGACATGCCTCTGAGCCCCTTGGCGAAGCTCTACAGGAGTTTGTCGAGTTCTGGAAGCCTAAGGGAGGAGTAGAAGAGATTTACAGGAGTAGAGGATGAGCTGGGAGCTGATGCAGATGTTTTCCTAGGCGACTTGACCGAGCAGAGCAGCTGCTCGGTCGAGCTGATGCACAAAGAAGAATGAATAAGAATGAAGGCTGATACGCATGCTACTTGATCGAGCAGTATGGTGACTCGGTCGAGCAACTCCTAATTCTAAATCTCAATCAACATCCGACTCGAGCCGAGCATGTCTCATGGCCACCGAGTCAGTTGGCTGCTCAACTGAGCATGGCTGACTCGGGCCGAGCAGACAGAGTGACATTTTTTGGAGAGGCCCGACTCACTGACGTACTCGACCGAGTAGGGGGTGACTCGATCGATCAAGGAGGCGACTCGACCAAGCACGAAGGATACTCGGTCGAGTAAGGTGAAAGCCCAAATTTTCAGACAGCCGTGCACTCTTTTCAAATATTCGATCACCTGGGATTTTTCAGTATTTTTCTGATATTTTTTCCAGATAGTAGACTTCATTACGGTTCCAACGCCATAAAACACGTATCAATCGGAGGTCATATGAGCTCCGGAGAATTTCTGCAAGATGGTGTTGCAGTGCTGAAATCTGCACTCGACCGAGTGTTGTTCCTACTCGGTCCGAGTGCTGCCGGGGCCCACCAATAAGTTACGGCCAGAAATAGATCTAGGCTGAATTTGAGAGGGGGTTTTAGGGTTATTTTCGAGGGTTTAAAGGGGGATATATATTGTTTTGGTAGCCGTCATTTGAGAGGACTTTTAGAGAGTTTTGAAGGTTGGATCTCATTTTTTCTTAGGAGTTCTTGGAGACTTTATTTTGGAGTTAGGCCATAGGCCCCTCCCATGTATCAAGCTAAGCATTCCTATTCTTTTGAATTATATTTTAGTTCTCTTATTGTTTTTCTATGATTTTAGCAATGATATTTATTGTCTTCATAATATTTGCTATGCTTGAGTAGTCTTTTCTAGGGCTACGGGATTAGCCCTAGGATTTTAGGATTTAGATGAAAAGATAGGATTTTTATGATGCGTTAGGTATAAAAGGGTTCTACTTTGGTTGATCCAGCCAAATCCCTGGGATAACTCATACTGAGATCGTGCCCACGGTCGGTGGAATCGATTAGCTTAAGGAGTATCCTACGGATTTAATTAGGGAGTTAGTGGATTCAACCAAGGATCGTGACCATGACCAGCTCGTGCCTTGAGGGGATCCACCGACGAACTATATCACTACATTGACGACTGCCGCCATTGTGTTAATGAGAGACCATCCCCATAAATACAATGCAACGTAAGAATTCTAGCCTAGCGTCGATATCTGACGATCCTAGTGGCGAGTCCTAAAGCCCTAGCCTTTTATATTTTATTTATTTATTTCTTTGTGTGGAACCACTTGTTTGCAACGTTGAGTGACACAACCTTTGCATCCATCACCATTACGACCCTCCACACTCCACTTCCACCAATAAACCCGCAAGTCTAACTCAACCTAGGAGTAGATAGGTAGTATAGCACGGCTACCCTGTGTTCGATACCCGCTTGCCACTATACCGTGCACTTGCGGTAAACGATATCGTTTCGGAGTTAGTTCCGAGCCGATCAAGTTTATGGCGCCGTTGTCGGGGAGACGTTCTGCCATATTATCTATTTACCACAATTAGGTTGATTAGCTTGCGTTAAATAAAAAACAAAAAACAATGAAAAAGCAAAAAAACAAAAAAAAACAGAGATAGAGATTTTTTTCCCACCATCTGCTATTATTTTCCATTGATATATTTTCCAGGTTGTTTGTTTTTTATTATTCAGGTATAATGGATCAATCTTGGCATTATTCAGGCAATGATTATTCGGCACGGTATGTGGCTCCAATGGAAGAATGCGAATATTATTCACAGGACTCATACTATCAGATGGCAGGATATGATCAATATTCAGAGTGCTATGCCTACTGCGAGTCTTGTGACAAGGATGGACATATGCCCTACGAAAGCCGTGTTTGTCTCTTGAGTCCTGACCATCCTCTCAATTTGACACTCAATGCATTTATGGCATGGTATAGGAGATCACGGCTGTCAGTGCTATACAAAATGAGTCACATGAACGATGGCAGACAGATAAGGACGAAATCAACGAGTATCTTTCATCTCTTGAGCCTGTGGAGGAGATGCCTGAGCACATAGAGCCACCTCATCCTTCCACTGACTCCGACGACCAATCACCAGAGCTTAATGCTCCCACTCGGGGAGATCTTTTTACCCACTCCATTTCTGAATCATGCATCCCATTTGAAATTTATTCTGATTCAGATCTTTTTGACATGTTGTATCTGTTGCAGGACACTTAAAATTTTGGACCGGAGGTATGCTTGGACATGACCGTGCTTGAAGAATCTGAGAATGAGGAGGAGTTGCCTGATGAGACCCATACTCATATGCCACAGCTGCCTGAAAAGCCTGAGACGAACAACAAGGAGCTTCCTATTGTGGTACATGAGAGCAGAGATATATTTTTAGGGAAGTTCGTCTACTTATTTTTACTTTACATATTTCTTTTGACGATCTTCTTTAGAAAAATTTTATTTTAGGGGAAATTTTTTCACATCAAATTGATGCGGCTTATCTCTTCCAGGGTACAAGTGGAGTCCTTGGAGAGATGCTGGGAGCCACATTGCTGGAATCTGATGGAGCCCATGGAGATAGGCACCTGGCGGAGCCACGGAAAGTGCAGATAGAGCAGCTACCTGCATCGGCAAAGATATTGGACCCGCCTTTTGCTACAGGTGGTACCAATCTAGTAGTGTAGTATTTTATGCTTTCAATAAACACGAATCCGCTCGACAACGAGAGGACCGTATAGGATTTTATATGCTTTCTTAGTTTAATAAATTCATCCCATATGATGGCTCAATTTTCTTTTGCACCCAACCCATTATTTATCATCCATGCCCACCCTTGTATTTGGCGATTATTTTGCCTCTCCCCCCAATTTTTATGTGATGTTTAAGCTTGGGGGAGAGAAACTATTTTGTTGAGTGGTCCCCCATCTTGTTGTTGTCCTCTATTTATATCATACATACATTGAGGACAATGTGATGTTTAAGCTTGGGGGAGTGCATAGTGCACGCACTTTTGCTTCATTGTGAAACACACTTCAAATTTTCCATATGAACCATGTGCACCTCTATATTTATGTCTCATATGCTTCATTTTCCATGAAATATCGTGAATTTATTTTTTTTATGAACTCTGATATCTGTTAGATTGGATTATGATTCCTTGATTAGTGTATCTTTGTTAATATGCTTTTTCATAGTAGAATCCATAGTTTCACAACTATATTCTCGAAACAGTTAAGCTAAAAATGAATGAATCAAATCTGAAATTTTTTGACTCCTACGTGATTTGATTGATAATTCTATTGCTTCATGGATGTTTAGTGATTCAAAAGAGATAGGATAACCCCATGATAACCAAAGTAGTGATGATTAGGATTCCTGAAACTGAGCCATGTCTAGAATCTATGCTTTTTCTTTTTCTTTTGTGAATAGCCAATAAATGAACTTTGATCATATTTTGCATTCCATCACGTTTACATGAGTTTGCAAAAATCCCAAAAATGCAAAAATCAAACAAATATCCTGAATAAAAGGCCCTAGGGGTTCTTCGTAACCCAATGCCCTAAGATCGTCTGGTCTGGGATGCATAGGCCGCTTTTTGTATATATTGAGTTATCTCGTGTATATAAAGAAGGAAAAATGCATATGAAATATTTATATAGCCAAAAGTAATATAAAACTACAAAAATCCCATTTCCATATCTCTATTTCTATATAGAACTAAGACATGGAAAAGTTGATGGGTTCTAGGAGTCTTGAAATGGTCGTAGTGTGGTTATGCCTTGCCTTGATTGAATTTGCTAAATTCATTCCATGAAGTATAACAAAATATCACACATGCTTGAAAACGTTTGATCATGACATATTATACTGCTTAGAGAATGAGTTGTGGACATTGGATTCATTTCTGTGAACTTAGTATATTGCATGATAAACTATAATATGATATAACTCTACTCTCATTTTATCACTTATCAAGTTCATTACAATTATCAAAATCCACGTTATTTTAATTCGAGCGAGATTTAAGTATTTATTGTATATATGTGTTCTAATTTCATATTGACGTGTATTCACGAGATCTTGCATACCTTGGGTTCTTATATTTTCTGAATTTAAGATCGAACCCCTTGTCTCCATTACACGCCACCGCCTTGCATCTCCATTGTATCCCTCTCCCGTGTTCGCTTCTTACTAGTTTTCCTCGAGGACGAGTAAGAGGTAAGTTTAGGAGAATTTTGATGTGTCATTATATTCCATATTTTATCTTTATGATTTCATGTCAAAATGGTTGCTCATTTACATATTTCATACGCTTTTACGCTATTATTTGGAGTAATACGACTTTCGAAGCGTTTATGTCCATTTCAACGATTTTGGAGCGATTCGGGACCCATTTTTGGCATGCCTCTGAGCCCGTTGGCGAAGCTCTATAGGAGTTTGTCGAGTTCTGGAAGCCTACGGGAGGAGTAGAAGAGATTTACAGGAGTAGAGGAGGAGCTAGGAGCTACTGCAGATGTTTTCCCAGGTGATTCGACCGAGCAGAGCAGCTGCTCGGTCGAGCTGATGCACGAAGAAGAATGAAGAAGAATGAAGGCTGATATGCACGCTACTTGACGGAGCAGTATGGTGACTCGGTCGAGCAGCTCCCAATTCTAAAGCTCAATCAACATCCGACTCGAGCCGAGCATGTCTCATTGCCACCGAGTCAGTTGGCTGCTCGACCGAGCACGGCTGACTTGGGCCGAGCAGACAGAGTGACATTTTTTTGAGAGGCCAGACTCACTGACGTACTCGACCGAGTAGGGGGTAACTCGACCGAGCAAGGGGGCGACTCGACCAAGCACGAAGGCTACTCGGTCGAGTAAGGCGAAAGCCCAAATTTTCAGACAGCCGTGCACTCTTTTCAAATCTGCTATCACCTGGAATTTTTCAGTATTTTTCTGATATTTTTCCCAGATATTAGACTTTAATACGGTTCCAAAGCCACTAAGAATGCACCAATCGGAGGTCAGATGAGCTCTGGAAAATTTATGCAAGATGGTGCTGCAGTGCTAAAATCTGCACTCGACCGAGTGCTGTTCCTACTCTGTCCGAGTGCTGCCAGGGCCCATCAATAAGTTGCGGCCAGAAACAGATCTGGGCCGAATTTGAGAGGGGTTTTAGGTTATTTTCGAGGGTTTTGGGGGGATATATATTGTTTTGGTAGCCGTCATTTGAGAGGACTTTTAGAGAGTTTTGATGGTTGGATCTCATTTTTTCTTAGGAGTTCTTGGAGACTTTATTTTGGAGTTAGGCTATAGGCCCCTCCCATGTATCAAGCTAAGCATTCCTATTCTTTTGAATTATGTTTTAGTTCTCTTATTGTTTTTCTATGATTTTAGCAATGATCTTTATTGTCTTCATAAAATTTGCTATGCTTGAGTAGTCTTTTCTAGGGCTAAGGGATTAGCCCTAGGATTTTAGGATTTAGATGCAAAGATAGGATTTTTATGATGCGTTGGGTATAAAGGGGTTCTACTTTGGTTGATCCAGGCAAATCCCTGGGATAACTCGTACTGAGATCGTGCCCACGGTCGGTGGAATCGATTAGCTTAAGAAGTATCCTACGGATTTAATTAGGGAGTTAGTGGATTCAACCAAGGCTCGTGACCATGCCCGGCTTGTGCCTTGAGGGGATCAACCGACGAACTATATCACTACATTGACGGTTACCGCTATTGCATCAATGAGAGACCATCCCTATAAATCCAATGCAAGGTAAGAATTCTAGCCTAGTGTCGATATCCGACGATCTTAGTGGCAAGTCCTAAAGCCCTAGACTTTTATATTTTATTTCTTTCTTTCTTTGTGTCGAACCCCTTGTTTGCAACGTTGAGTGACACAACCTCGCATCCATCACCATTACGACCCTCCATACTCCACTTCCACCAATAAACCCGCAAGTCTAACTCAACCTAGGAGTAAATAGGTAGTATAGCACCGCTTCTCTGTGTTCGATACCCGCTTGCCACTATACCATATGCTTGCGGTAAACGATATCGTTTCAGAGTTAGCTTCGGGCCGATTAGACCCTTAGCAAGTGTAAAGACATACACATAGTAGACCTTTTCTTATCAAGATCCCCTTGCATAATTTGCATCAACCTATCCAACTGCAACATCTGAGTCATCTTTCTTCTTAAACATAATACCCAACTCTTTGGTGTTGTTTAAATACCTCAAAATCGACTTTATCACATTCCAATGCTCTTTAACTGGATTTGACATGTATTAATTTACAGACTACACCCACCGCATGGGCAATGTCCGGCCTTGTACAAATCATGACATACATCAAACATCCTACCACATTCGCATACGATACTACTTTCATCTTCTCAATTTCCTCAACTGTTTTTGGACATTACCTTTTACTCAAAGCAAAATGAGAAGTAAGTGGTGCAGAGACTGGTTTTGCATCTTTCATACCATACATCTCCATCACTTTTGAGACGAACTTTTTGTAAGGACCGTCTACTTTGCAATACTAAAAACAAACACTCTAGAGGGAGGGAGGGGGTGTGTGTGAATAGAGTAATGGCAATAAATAGTGCAATTAAAATTTAACTTGCAAATGAGAAATAATAAGTGTAAGATGAATGAATCAACCAATCATTCCAAACGCAAATACAGTTTTTACCCTGGTTTCCCAAACTTGGGTATGTCAAGCCACACCAAGATCCACTATGATTCTCACACAGAGAAGTGAATACAATCTCACACATAGATACCTCATACAGAGGTTTTGGACTCTCACATAGAGAAATCCTTGCTCTCACACAGAGAGACTCAAACTCTCACAAAGAGAGATCTCAACCAACCCTCACACAGAAGGTTATACTATCACACAGAGAGTAACTAGCTCTCACATAGAAAGCTATGGTTTCAAAGACAACAAATTAATACAAATACTCTTACCTATGCCTTGATGATGAACTTACTCATTAATGAATGCAAGGCATGTAAGAGGAAGGCCAAGTGCTTGAGATTTAGCTTGTGTACTTGGATGATTTCCCTTGAGCTTGACATCAATGCATGAAGGAGATTTAGAGTTCTAAGAGGGAAATGCGAGAGTTTGAGAGGGGCTTAATGATTCTCAAAATGATCTTCAATAGTTCCAAGAAGTTCTAATTAACTCAACCCTCTCCTATATATAAAAAGCCCAAATAAAACCTCAAAACCAAGTAAAAACCCCATAGAATGAAATCTGCAACGGCTAGAATTTGGCAGTTTACAGTACAGACAGTCGACTGATGAACAACTAACAGTCGACTGGTCAATGGCAATAGAAATCCCAAACGGCTATAATCTGAGCCAGGACAGGCGACTGTCGAATACTACACAGGCGCCTGTGTAAGGACACTGTCTATGGGGAAAACACTAGAAGGGGGGTTGAATAGTGTTTATGCAAATTTAAAAGGAATTCACGCCAAATAAAATGAAATCCAACAAATAGTGCGGAATAGAAAACAACCCAAAGAGAAACACACGCAAACGCAGTTATGTTTCAAGGGTTCGGATTACCCAAGTCAACTCCCGACTTGTTCCCGGTAATCCTACGTCCCTACCACCCGGATACCACCTGATACTCAAGTTAGAACCCTAACTTGAGGTTTCCTTAAACCCCACTTGTAGCAACCCTACAAGTGCAATCGAATACAATCGATGTCCTTGAATCCCACAACCAGGGAGCAAGCAAAAAACCACTCTCACAACCGAGAGCACAATTCAAATAATGAAGTTATGAAATCTGAAAGCAACACTTACAATCACCTATGCCTTGAAGTAGAACTTGAAGGAGAAGTGTGATGTGTGTTGAAGAACTCTCTTGGAAGAGAGGAGAAAAGCCCTTTCTCTTGACTGCACCAAATGCCTAGAAGATCAATCTTTGGTTCTAGGTTGGAGAGCAAGAGAACAAGATTTGGAAATACTTAGGGCTTTGGATTTGAAAGCTTTGATCTTTGGAAAATGAAAGCTTGAAGGATTTTGCAATGAATCAGTAACCTTCCAATGAAACAGTAGAAGCTCTATTTATAGCTTTCTCAAATCCACAAAACAGTTTAGGCAAAAACCCAATCGAAATCCGTGAGAAAAATCTCAACGGATATAATCTGAACTTGCGACAGGCGACTAATGAACAAACCACAGTCGACTGCTGCATAGTCAGCAAGGGTAGGTGAGAATTCATAACGGTAACTTACCACGTGGACAGTCGACTGATGAAGCCAAGACAGTCGTCTGTAAAACCAACAGGCGACTGTACATACTTCAACAGGCGACTGGTCGAGAGAAGAGTAAGTTAGATGAAATACTGGAAATCTCACATGATACAAGACAGACGACTGATGCAAGGAACACAGTCGACTGTTAATCAGAACAGGCGACTGTATAACCTTAAACAGACGACTGTCACAGACAGGAGAAATTTTCAGAGAGCTAAGTCAAAGAATAGACTTACAGACAGGCGACTGTTGCAGCATAGACAGTCGACTGATCTAATATACAGTCGACTGTATATACAGCATAAGTCGACTGGCCGCAGAAATCGGATCAAACAGAGTTTGGGCAAGGAGAGACAGGCGACTGATGAACCATTCACAGTCGACTGTCGCTAAGACAGGCACCTGATAAACGTTCAACAGTAGCCTGTGCGAGATAATCAGAGAGGACCCAAAAACTACATTGTAATAGTCTGTGCATAACATGCGACTGTAGAACAAAACACAGTCGACTGTTTTTGAGACAGGCGACTGTATACTGTTAAGCAGTCGGCTGTTATGAACAATCCTAGCATAAACAAAAGAGAATTGAATTGAGATTAAAGGACAAAGGTCTAGACATGTCTTATGACCGAAAGTAGATGTGTGTGTGTGCTCCATCATAGTTCTACTTCTAAGCTACATACTAGAAGAGATAAAGAAAAATTACATTGACGAATAATCTCTTCTTTCCATCGTATAAGCTTGAAGTCTTTATGGAGCTTCAATCATCAATCTACGATCATCCAATTCATATCATTTGCCTTCAATCACGTTTGTGAGTCATCCATTGCTAGTTGATCTTCATAGTAAGCTTAGGCAATGGATTGACTGCAAAATAGGGGATTAGTCACAAGTATTTATGTTTGCTCATCATTAACACCAAGTAGGGAGAAGTCCAATACTCAACATTCTCCCCCTTTTTGATGATGACTAACAAACATAAACAAAAAGATAAATAGTTGTGCGTAATTAAAACTTACTCCCCCTACATAGATGTCAATCAAGTTAGTCAACAAATATTTGAGCATCTATATAGCAATTGAAGCAAATGAGTGAGATATGAATGAATTTAATTCAAGAAATCTAGGAAATAAAAATCCCTATTCATTGTAATCTTACTCCCCCTGAATCTAAGGCAACGAAAATTTTAGATTCAAGCATTAGAACATACTTAGCACATCCATTATGAATCTTGTATGTTTATTTCTCTCCCCCTATGGCATTATCCAAAAAGGTGGGAGCAAATAACAACAACTATAATAGTGCTAAAATACGAACTAACAACAATCAAGGAGTATAAAGATATATCGAATCAAAAAACTCATAAAGTCTCATCATATACACATGTGAGTAAAGGAATTGAAATCCAATATCAACATTTTAGATATTCGAAATGAAAATAATTTTCACATATTCATCACATCAAGGAAAGAGCATGAATTATCCAATATCAAATTCTTGTATTGTCTCAAAAACATAGCAAGAAGAGTGAAGCATACATAGAGACAATATATCATACATCACACAGAAGTTAATCAATATAGCATAGTGTGACACAATAGAGAGATGCAACATCATATATATATAATATAAAGCAGCTGAGTACATCAACGGATGGTCATCAACATGGCCATCCCAAACAGATACATCATGAGCAACAAAAAAATAGCTACATCATGACGACCGCAAAGAGTATATCATCATACATATATAAAAAAGTGTCGCATACAGCATCATCCATCATACAAAAAAATAACATCACTCAAAAGCATCGATCTAAGGGTGAGCGTCTCCAGGGGCTGCGGACGAGGAAGCAGGCTCTGACGCAGCAGGAGTGTCCTCTAGAGAAGGGTCAGAAGGAGCAACAGAAGCAGCAGCAGCATCCTGTGTAGAGGCAACAACAGGAGGTTCAACGACACCAGAAGGCTGAGGAGGCACATGAGGCTGAGGAAGATACTGTCTCAAATCCTCAGGGAAGGGAATTCCCTGATGGAGGAGAGAGAGAGACAGCAGCCGGTAAATACCAGAGATCATCGACAAAAAAGTATCCTGAGACGGTGGAGCAGATGATGATGAAGGCAAATCAGCTAGAGGCACAGTGGATGAGGATGGAGCTGAAGTAGTCTTCCTCTTCTTCGAGGCAGTCTGCAGAGCTGAAGAGGACTTCGACTTCGCAGAAGCATCGAGGAGAGGGCCAAAGGGCATGGGCTCGTAACGGGTCAAATCAATACCAAAGTGACGGAAGACACGAGTCAAAAGACCACCAAAGGGAATGTGAGACGAGGAGGACGTGAACTCAACCTTGTCCATCCTGTCAAGGAGGACACCGGCCCAGTTCACGGGCATGCCAGAGAAGATAGCATACATACACTTTAGTATATCTTGAGATGGCTGGTCGGACGATCCATATCTCGGCAGAATGTTGGACTTCACCACTAAGTGAACAGCCCAACCCCGTGCAGAGAACATGGATGATCTGACACCCAAATCAAGAGCTAAAGGTACCTCTCGAAACATATCCCGGAGAACAGACTGGTCAAGATCGTCAATCTCGGAAAAGCTGATATCAGTGGGGAGGGAACCGACAGAAGGAATCCTAAGGATAGTCCCTAAGAGAGAGGGAGTGAGCTGAATGTGGGTTCCTTGGACGACGGTATCAAGGATGCCAGTAGTTGAATACTCACCACGAACGCGGTTCGCATAGAAGAGCTTCACCAGAAATGGATAGGCTCTGGGGGACTCGCTCTGAGAGAAGCGAAAAAGATCGGCCAGGTGAGTAGCAGACAGAATGTCAGATAGTCTCTCAGCAGTGAATGCGGGGAAAGCAATGTACCGCTCCCTAAGCAGATTGATCCCAAGAAGAGAGTGAAACTTTGCCTGACAAAGATCGTCTCGACAAACAGGAACCAAGGGATCAGAGGGGTGTACAGTAGGAGGCTCTTCAGACGAACTGGATGCATAAGGAGAGAGAAAAACAACGTGGGGAAATGATCGCATCGATTGAATATAAATTAGGGAGAATCAATCTGAGCCGTTGGATCAAAGAATCGACGGCTCGGATCAAATCAAATGAACCGACACAGCAGGAGACAGTCGACTGGAGAACAAAAGTCAGTCGGCTGCATGAAGTGATAGAATTAAATCTCAGAGAGATGGGCAGTCGACTGGCAAGTATAATGCAGTCGCCTGTCCACTGGACAGTCGGCTGACATTTACTCAACAGTCGACTGGCCAAGAATTAATACAGATCACAAGAATAACAGAGAATACTGTAAAAAATTCGACAGAGAGTACAGTCGCCTGATGACTAAATTGCAGTCGCCTGTTAAACTAACAGTCGACTGTAAAACAGTCAGCAGTCGGCTGAGCGAAAGATATCAATTTTCATATGGAGGATATAGAGTAGGACAGTCGACTGTCAAAAAAAACACAGTCGTCTGTCCTGGTCCAAAAATACACAGTGAGATAGAATTCCAGAGAATAAGAACACTCACCCTAGGACCTATACTCTAATCACAAATACATCTTAAAATCATTATGAAAACAATGAATCTATTGAAACACAAATTATTCCAATCAACTTCGAAAACTTATGAAATCAAATAAGTCACAATTACCTTTCTTAATCTCATAAAACAATAAAGCACATGAAGAAAGACAATCACAAATATATGAGCTCAATAAGGAGTTATAGCATGAAAATTGAGCTTCTAGATTTCAGATTCACCCATAATTCCCAATTCTCCACGCAACCTCACAAATGAATCTTCTTTAAGAGGTTTAGTGAAGATATCGGTAATTTGTTTTTGGGTTTCAATGTACTCTAAGATGATGTCCTTCTTAGCTACATGATCATTTATAAAATGGTGTCTCACGTCTATGTGTTTGGTACGGGAGTGGTGTACCGGATTCTTGGAAAGACAAATAGCACTTTGATTATCAACCATAATAGAGCAAGTATCACAATTGACACCATAGTCACTAAGAGTGTGTCTCATCCAAAGAACTTGTGCACATGCAAGACCCGCGGCAATATATTCCGCTTCAGTCGTGGACAGTGACACCGAATTCTGTTTCTTAGAGAACCAAGAAACTAAGGAATTTCCTAAGAAATGGTATGTGCCACTAGTACTTTTCCTGTCGGACTTGCATCCGGCAAAGTCGGCATCACTATATGAGATTAACTCATATGTGCTAGACTTAGGGTAAAGTAACCCATAATCTAGGGATTGATTGAGATAACGAAATATTCGTTTAACCGCAATCAAGTGTGACTCCTTAGGTCTTGCTTGATATCTAGCACAAATACATACGGAAAACATGATATCGGGCCTACTAGCTGTTAAGTAAAGCAAGCTACCGACCATACATCGATATAGACTAACGTCTACATCTTTTCCACTTTCATCCTTGTGTAGATGAGTAGTAGTACTCATGTGAGTCCTTTTGCTTGAAGATGATTCCATCACGAATCGCTTAATAAGCTCCCCTGTGTACTTTGTCTGATGTATGAAAGTGCCATTCTCCATTTATCGAATTTGCAATCCAAGGAAGTAGGTGAGCTCTCCCATGTGGCTCATCTCAAACTCATCCTTCATAGACTTGGAAAATTCTTGACAAAGATGAAAGTTAGTAGAACCGAAAATAATATCATCTACATAAACTTGTATCAAAAGAATGTCATTTTCATAATCTTTAATGAAGAGTGTAGAATCAACTTCTTCCATTTTAAAACCTAAATTCAAAAGAAATGTCTTAAGGCGATCATACCAAGCTCTAGGAGCTTGTCTCAATCCATAACGCTTTCTTAAGTTTGAAAACATGGTTTGAAAATTTCTCATGAATAAAACCGGGAGGTTGAGAAACATAGACTTCTTCATTTACAAATCCATTGAAAATGCACTTTTAACATCCATTTGAAATAATTTAAAATTCTTATGGGATGTAAAAGATAAAAGCAACCTAATAGCTTCTAATCTAGATACGGGGGCAAAGGATTCTTCGAAATCAATACCTTCCTCTTGTCGATAGACTTGAGCTACTAACCTTGCTTTGTTCCGTGTGATTACCTCGTTTTCATCCGTCTTGTTCTTGAAGATCCATTTGGTCCCGATAGCTTGGTGACCACTTGGAAGAGGTACAAGTTCCCACACTTCATTTCTCTCGAATTGCGCTAGTTCTTCTTCCATTGCCACTATCCAAGAGCTATCCTCACAAGCTTCTTGAATGTTCTTTGGCTCAATGGTAGAGACGAATGCGCAATGGGAGAATTCTTTAATTCTTGATCTCGTTCGAACACCCACACCAATATCTCCAATGATTTGGTTATGGGGATGGTTGCGAACGGTTGGATAAGCTTTGGGTAAACCTGGATCACTAGGAACAACTTCAACAACTTTGTTAGAAGTGTTAGTCTCAACAATATTATCATTAATCTTAACATTATTAAGAGAATCACAAAGAATATCTACATTATCATCATCAACATGATGAAAGTCAAAATCTTCATAAAAAGATACGTGAAGTGATTCCTCAATCGTTGAAGAAGTTTTGTTGTATATCCGGTAGGCTTTGCTACGTGTGGAATATCCAACAAAAATTCCTTCATCGGATCTTGGCTCAAATTTGTCTAAATTACCAAAGGTGTTCTTTATAAAACATTTTGAACCAAAGACACGAAAATATTTCACTTGAGGCTTTTTATCGTAAAACAACTCAAAACAAGTTTTGTTTGTTCGGGGTCTCACTAGGATTCTATTGAGCACATAACATACCGTGTGCACCGCTTCTGCCCAAAATTGTAGTCCCAAATGACTATCATGGAGCATAGTGCGAGCACACTCAATAAGAGTCCTATTCTTTCTTTCTACAACACCATTTTGTGGTGGTGCACGAGGAAAGGAAAAGTTATGAGTTATCCCGGAGTCATCACAAAACTTAGTAAAAGACTCATTCTCAAATTCTCCTCCATGATCACTACGAATAGTGATAATGGTGGATCCTAAAAGATTCTGAATCTTTTTTGCAAATTTGGTAAACTCTTCATGAGCTTCATTCTTATTAGTTAAGAATGAAACCCAAGTAAATCTAGAAAAGTCGTCAACGACAACTAGTCCATAATGAGCATTACCTAAAGAAGCGGTTCTAGTTGGCCCAAATAAATCTAGATGTAGAAGTTCTAGGGGCCTCTTAGAAGTAATCCCTTCTTTAAGCTTAAATGAAGATTTACTTAGTTTATCTCTTTGACATGAATCACAAAAGTTTTTCTTATTAAAAACAATCTTAGGAAAACCTTTGACTTGATCATGCTTAGCTAACTTATATAAGTGCTTGAAGTGAACATGACCAAAACGGCGATGCCATAATAGTTGTTCACTTGTGTTAGCAACTAAGCAATGTTCTACGGTTTTAGGCAAGCTTAAATAATAAATATTTTTACGTCTAATACTGGAAAATAAAACATTTGAATCACAATCAACAATAGTACACAATCCTTCTCCGAAGTTAACCTTGTAACCTTTGTCACAAAGTTGACTTATGGAAATGAGGTTGTGACATAAACCACTAACAAGATAAACATTAGTAATTAGGGGTTTGGAAGGATTACCAACGATACCTACTCCAATGATGGTTCCCTTTTGATTACCTCCAAAATTGACCGTTGCACCATCTTTGATGCTAATCACTTCGGAGAGCAATGAGGGATCTCCCGTCATGTGTTTGGAGCAACCGCTATCAAGAATCCATCCTTTCCCTTTAGAGCTAATAAGGCATTTATTGCTCTTCTTCTTTCTCTTGGGTACCTATATAATATATCATAAGCTTATGGTACCCAATGTTTGTTGGGTCCAAGGGGATTAGCCCTTTGGAAGCCAAGTCCAAGTGGACTTCCGCTTCCCAACATAGTTACTATTTCTAATTACATCATGAAAGTAGGAATTGTAACGACCTGAAATTCCATCACTTCAATTTACCTATTTTTACGTATTTTAAGAATAAAAGTTCGTAAAGAATTTTATAACAACACTGATTTCAAAAATTCTTATAAAAATATTTTAGAGTACTAGACTTATCATATTGTATTTCAGCAATTTCAAATTTCCTCAAATGCCCAAAACATTTCTGTTAAAATTCAGCTCCCAAAATTACCGTTTTGAGTCGACGAATTTATTTTCTATCCAAACATATTCAAAATGTTTTCAAACTTCTCCAGTAGCCTCCTATGATCATTTAGGGTTTCCCACATTAATTTCGTAATTTTCTGATCTCATTTCAATAGAGAACCCGCAAACCCGCTTTCTAAATGTTTTGGCCTAAAACTAGTATCACCGTAGCTCAAATCCCAAAACGGACTTCGTATTCACGATCCTCGTGACGATACAGTCCCGTGGGTACATTTTGGTAATTTTTCGGAGTCGTTTGCGAAACCGAGTTTGTATTCCTCCGCTTTGTTAATTACAATCGCTAATGACCTAATTAACCCTAATCAAATCCCATCTACCCATCCCTTGTGGTTAAATCTGAAATCATTCAGATCTAACCCTCCCATCTAACCCCATCTACCCCCCTTCATCTACCCCCTTCATCTACCTCCACTAAAAACAAGTTTGCCATTCTACAACCTATATAAACCCCTCTCCCCATTTGAAAATAACCCACACTATCTCTCTCTCTCCCGTTATTTTTCAAACCCAGGAAATACCGCACGCTCAGCCCGTCACCCTCTCTTCTCCCTCTCTCTCACTCTCACCTTGCGTTCACCCTCCCTCCGGCCCTCACCGCCGCTCGCCGCCGTCTGCCTCAACCGCCGCTGCCGAGCCCACGTCCGCCGCCCCTCCGGAAGCCTTGACCGTCGCCCTCCACCTTCGCCGACCGCCGACCGCCGTCTTCCCACCTCAGCAAGCCGCCCGACACCGCTTCGGCCCGCCTCCACGCCGTACGCCGCGCCGAAGCACGACCCCGTCGCCGTCGCCTCCCCGATCGCCGCCGCCTCCCCGATCGCCGCCTCCTCCTGCCGAGCCAAAGCCCCCCGGCGTCGATCTCCGAAGCAGCGTGCGTAAAACCCCAGTGGCACAACCGTAAATATGGAGAAATTCGTATTTTCGTAATTTTTAAATGATTAATAATTGGGTTTTAGGGTTTTTAATCCATAACTAATTATACAGGGGCCAGAAAAATGTGAAACCAACTCTGAAAAATTGGAAACGATATTTCAGACCCAATGGCGCTAGTCTCACTGCGAGCAAATGCCTAATTTTTCCAGAATAAATTTTTAAACCTAAAAGATAAATAGGTATAAATCATTCTAAAAATCGTAACTCGCTGTTTTCGCTCACAATAATACGTGAGAAAATTATATGTGAAAGTAAACTTCGAGACGGTCATTTTGACTGTTCATTCAAGCAATTCCGACTAGTATTGCTCCCGGAACAATTTACGGAAAATACACGTCACTTAGGTATTTTAGGGGTTTTAAGCTATTTTTGAGTTTCTAAAAATTATAAAAAAATACAGAAGCTTCTGAAAATTCTTCTCTCTTGCAGTAACATCAAAATAATTATTTTAGGCTTATATATAAATTTTGACTAAATTCCGACACCGTTTTAACAGTTTTAAAAATCAAAACTGACCTAATTATTAAATAGGGAAAAGTTGTGTTTTCTAACTAAGTAATTTGTGTTGCAGGTACGGACTCTGGTGTAACAACTTCAGAAGAAGAACTAGATCATCTTCCAGCCTACTACGACAGTGTTGATTTTGGTAAGTCATGACATGCTCTAAATTTAGAAATCTAGTCCACTGTGCTTGTACGAACTTGTAGCACTACACTACTACGTGCTCGAAGCACGGAAGCAACACCTCCTTGTGTTGGACTTGTCTTTATCCTCTGAACTTGGCACGGCCTACCGGAACGAGATTCCTACTTTCTGGTTCTCAATA
Organism: Scilla litardierei; assembly: GCA_030789695.1. Classification (NCBI taxonomy): domain Eukaryota; kingdom Viridiplantae; phylum Streptophyta; class Magnoliopsida; order Asparagales; family Asparagaceae; genus Scilla; species Scilla litardierei. Next base: position 57,304 of record JAULAV010007492.1, on the reverse strand, counting down.
AGAAAGTCAACCAGTTGGCCTGGTGTGACTAACATGTGGAACATCCTATGGAACAATCCTGTATAGAACTTATAATTGACACGTCACCGGGGTTTCGGGGTAACTCACAGTTGCGAGAGTACGGGAGTGACTAGAGTTTGATCTACATGTCAAGCTGCCTGTGTTTCGGCCTCCTGTCTAGCTGCCTGTGTTTCGGCAAACCATCCTGCTGTCTGGGTTCCGGCATTCGTCTGGGTAGCACCCAGGCAAGAGACGAACTGAACAGTCACATATTGTACTCTCCGACTTGAGTCACGTAGTTCTAGTGGAGCTTGCACGGTTACTTCTTTGCAGTCATGCACTTTACTTTCTGCACTTGTACAGACACTACACCGTACTTTACTTTACTTCCGCTTGTCATACTTGTACAGTACTCCTTTTCTTTGTTTAGAATTGTTGTGACTTACCTTCGGTTCCACTTATGGCACCGACAGACGACGCCCTGATCGAGGAGATTGCTCCAGAGTACGAGGAGCCTGTGTACGACCCAGAAGCTGCGGAGTTTTAGCTGTTTTGTGCTTGAGTGTGTGTTGTGAGATGTATTTCCTTTTCCACATTTTCTTTCCATATTTCCTTTCATGTATCTATGTGAGAGAGTGCTGGTTGTTGTTGCATCTTAATATTGACTGTAATAATGACTGAACGCTGGTTTGAGTGTTGTTGGTACATCTCTGTGTTGTGGCTATGCTGATTTCACTGGTGAACTGCAGAACCTGCGAGTAAATCAAATAAGTAACGGGCCCCCGAGAGCGGGTCGTTACAAGTTTGGTGGCCCACGCAGGTCCATGCAAAATGCCTCGTGAGCAGTATAGTGAAACCAGGGTGTATCATATACGATACTCAACTAAGCTGACATTTCTATGGATGCAGGTTTGACACTCGAAAGACGGACGGGAACATCTCGGAGAGCCCCAATGGAGTTGACCTATCTTGCCTTAATAAAAAGTCATTAACAAAATTTTGATAGGATTAATTAGTTGTAAAAAGAAAAGGGGAAAAAATCTTTCTGTGTCGGTGGCACTCATATGAATGATAATCTTCCTTCAATGGACCATGATACCGGCCAATGTGCTTGGCTAAAGTCTGTTGGATCAACCTAGCTAGTCTGGGCATAAGTGATCCTGGCTTAGTCACTTCCCTGGCCGTGTCCGCTGGACCGCAAGGACGTGAATCATGATTATGTGACGTCATCGATCTTCTCCAATGTCAAACTTCCTTTATCTTGATGACCTTTCGTTTGACCTTCTTAGAATCTTTCTATACCAATTCTTACTGAACATTATGTACAGGTCTTTTGTGTTCAACGATCGAGAATGGACGGAAGCACCTCAAAGACCCCCAATGGAGCCAATCAGTCTGGAGCCAACAACCCGACCGACAACGGGCCAACTCCCACAGTGCATCAGATCTCAGATCTGGCATTGCGAGAAATGGTCGAGGCTATCAAAGGCGAATATCACCCTACATGAGGCATCCAACAATTTCGCTCCCTCCACCCGAAGACCTGGAACGGAGAAGATGGCCCGATGAAGGCCGATGAATGGCTAGAAAGTACTGAAGAAAACTTGAGGGCCGCCCAGATCGGGAGGCATGCCTGGGCAGATACTGCCAGATCCCAACTAACGGATGGGGCCAGAGTCTGGTGGGGCTCTGCAGAAAAGCGTCTCCAGCGACCAATCGAATGGGAGACATTCACGGAACTTTTCCGCATCCAATATTTCTCTCCTGAGGCCCAGATGGAACTTGAGGCGCAATTTTTTGGGTTGAAGCAAGGTTCCATGACGGTGGAACAATACGACGCCAGGTTCACCATGCTGAGCCGCTTTGCTCCCGAGATGGTTGCCACAACAATATCCCAGGCTCGACGCTTCAAGCAGGGTCTCAACATGGAGATCCGTCGGAATTTGGTCAGACGTACATTGTCTACCCACACCGAAGTTCTAGCTGCTGCTCGTGAGCACGAGTTTATGGAGAGGGAAGAAAGGCATGAGTTGACTGCCCCTCACAGAAGGCAACCACCTCCAAGCCCTGCTATTAGACCTAGCCGACGACCTCCACCTAATCAGATGTACCGGCCCACTCAACAGACACAGTTCAAGAGGCAGGGCCCTCCACCTCCACCACCGCGCCAAACATGTCATCATTGCGGGAAACCAGTGCACCTCCGCTCAGAATGCCGATCTTTCCTGAACCTCTGTCTGATCTGTGGGGCGAAAGACCATATCACCAGAGATTGTCCGAAGAGGCCTCCGCCTCCTAACCCTGCTCTGGCCCATGTCCCTGCCAGGAATTCGCCGCCACGTCCACCACCGCCTGCTCAGCAACGTCAGCCACTCCCTCCCCAGCAACAAGTATACCAGCAGGCTCGGCAACCGGCGCCACCCCAGAGGCGCCAAGCCTATACCATGACGATAGAGGAGGCCGAGGCCACGGGCCAAGTGATCACTGGTATGAGATTCTTTTCACTAAGCTACACACTCTATTATTAGGGATCGTAAGCTTAGACATGATTCTCATCACCGTAGGTACCGTCTTAGTAGCCAGTAAGCCTGCCCTCACACTATTCGACTCAGGAGCTACACATAGCTTCTTGGCAAATCGATTCGTCCAAACACATGCCATAGCTGTTGAACCTCTGACTTCCCGTTGGAAGGTCGAGACCGCTGGTGGTTCCCTACCGGTAACCAGTGAATGCCTTCACTACTCTGTAGTGATTTGCGGACGAGATCTCTTTGCAGACTTCATGGTGATAGAGTTGCCAACTTTCGATGCTGTTCTTGGGATGGATTGGTTGGGAACATTTCATGCCACCATTGGCTGTCGTCAAAGGAGGGTAGAATTCGAAATACCCAACCATCCAAAGTTCGATTTCCTCAGCGGAAGCCGATCGGAAGGACCGGTGAAGTACCGAGCCAGACTTTCAGAAGCTATGGCGACTACAGCAGAAGATGAGCAAGAAATGCCTGAGATAGTGCGAGAATTCTTGGACGTATTTCCGGACGACCTCTCAGGTTTGCCTCCGGATCGCGGTCTTGAATTTACCATTGATCTTATGCCAGGTGTACAACCAATGTCCAAGGGACCCTACCGCATGGCACCGCCTGAGCTTGAAGAGATTCGAGCTCAACTAGATGATCTTATACAGAAAGGATGGATACGACCCAGTGTATCCGCATGGGGTGCCCCAGTGCTGCTCGTGAAGAAGAAGGACAGATCGCAACGCATGTGCATCGACTACCGGGAGCTGAACAAGATGACGGTGAAGAACAAGTACTCGCTGCCCCGCATCGACGACCTGTTCGACCAGCTTGGAGGATCAAGCGTATATTCAAAGCTGGACCTGAAGACCGGATATCACCAAGTGAAGGTGAAGAAGGAGGATGTCCATTAGACTGCATTTCAGACAAGATATGGACACTACGAATTCCTGGTGATGCCATTTGGTGTGACTAATGCACCTGCTGTATTCATGAGTCTCATGAACCAGGTTCTTTACAACCATCTGGACAAGTTCGTAGTCGTCTACATCGACGACATCCTCATCTACTCGAAGGACGCCGAGGAGCATAGAGTTCACTTGAGAAAGGTCTTGGAGACGCTAAGACAACACCAACTGTATGCCAAGTACAGTAAGTGTGAGTTTTGGCTCGACAAGGTGGCTTTCCTGGGCCACATCATATCTGGAGAAGGGATATCCGTCGACCCCGAGAAAGTAGCTGCTGTTCAGAACTGGCCAGCCCCGAAAACCGTCACCGAGATTCGAAGTTTCCTAGGACTAGATGGTTACTACCGACGATTCATACAGGACTTCTCGAAGATTGCGGGAGCCATGATGAAATTGACAAGAAAGGACGTAATGTTCGTCTGGTCGAAGGCCTGCGAGGATGCATTCCAGGAGTTGAAGAAGAGACTGACTTCTGCCCCGATTCTGGTCATCCCAGACAGAACCGGAGGGTTCGAAGTATTTTGTGATGCTTCTGGCAAAGGACTCGGGTGCGTGCTACATCAGCATGGCCGAGTCGTCGCTTATGCTTCCAGGCAATTGAGATCCATGAGAAGAACTACCCCACTCATGACCTTGAGTTGGCGGCAGTGATATTTGCTCTGAAGATATGGAGGCACTTCTTGCTGGGCGAACATGTAAAGATATTCTCGGATCACAAGAGTCTCAAATACCTGTTCACCCAGAAGGAGCTCAACATGCGCCAACGCCGATGGATCGAGCTGATGTCGGATTATGATATTGATCTTCAGTACCATCCTGGGAAGGTCAATGTCGTACCGGATGCTTTGAGTCACCTCCCTGCAGTGATGACTCTCACATCACAATGGAGGCTTCAACACAAGATCTGAGCCATGGAGGTGGATGTCATCCTTCTTGGAGTAACGTCTTCGTTGCTCAACCTTCAGATCCAGTCCGACCTAGTGGACAAGATCAAAGCTGCCCAAGCCAGAGACGAGACGTTGCAGAAGATCAGAGACATGGTGTTAGCAGGTCAAAGGCCGGAATTCAAGATCCATGAGGATGGATCTTTGAGATTCGGCAACCGCATCTGCGTACCATCTGGAGATGTCAGAGAAGCTTTATTGGAGGAAGCTCACAGCTCTCCGTATTCTATTCATCCAGGCAGGACCAAGATGTATCAGGACTTGCAACTGCACTACTGGTGGCATGGGATGAAGAGAAGCGTCACACGCAGTGTGGCGAAGTGTATAGTGTGCCAACAGGTGAAGGCTGAACATCACCGGTCTGCCGGATTGTTGCAACCTTTGCCCATCCCAGAGTGGAAGTGGCAACACATCACGATGGACTTTGTGACGGGACTGCCCAAGAGCACGAAGCACAATGATGCTGTTTGGGTGATCGTTGATCGATTGACCAAGTCAGCACACTTCATTCCTTTCAGAGTGGGCCAGTCGACCGAGGTGCTTGCCAAGAAATACATGGAGGAGATCGTGAAGCTGCATGGTGTCCCTGTCAGCATTGTTTCAGACAGAGACACTCGATTCACGTCTCATTTTTGGAAGAGCTTGCAGGAGTGTTTGGGGACCCGATTAAGCTTCAGTACAGCTTATCATCCTCAGACCGATGGCCAGTCAGAACGCACCATTCAGATCCTAGAGGACATGTTGCGTGCATGTATGCTGGACTTCAAGGGATCTGGGGAGGATCATCTACATCTCGTGGAGTTTGCATACAACAACAGTTATCAGGCCAGCATCGGTATGGCGCCTTTTGCAGTGCTATACGGCAGGAAGTGTCATTCCCCCTTGAGCTGGGACGACGTTGGCGACCGAGAGCTCATCGGTCCGAATTTGATTGTAGAAGCAGTTGAAGTAGTTCAGACCATCAGAGAGAAGCTACAGTTGGCGCAAGATCGATATAAGCATTGGGCAGATGCAAAGCACCGACATTTGGAGTTCCAGCCTGGCGATCATGTATTCTTGAAGATCTCGCCGAATCATGGGATGATTCGCTTTGGACGAAGAGGGAAGCTCAGCCCTCGATATATTGGTCCATTCGATATCTTGGAGCGAGTAGGCGAGGTGGCATATCTCCTTGCCTTGCCGCCGGCATTGGAAGGAGTACATGAAGTCTTTCATGTCTCACAGCTCCGACGCTACGTGGGTGATCCCAGTCATATTGTGGATTACTCCGAGATTGCTGTTCGTCTGGATCTATCTTATGATCAGCTACCAGTCAAGATCCTGGATCGACGACAGAAGACCCTCAAGAATAGAGTGATCAATCTTGTCAGGGTCTTGTGGCGTCACGACTCACCTGGAGAGTCTACTTGGGAGCGAGAGGATGATATGAAGGAACGCTACCCTTACTTGTTTGCTGAGACTGAGGATCTTACTAGTCTTGAGACTAGTCTCGGAAACAATGTTGATGATACTATGTATTCTTAGACATCATCTCTTGTTTTCTAGATGCTGTGATATCACATTATATTTCGTATTATATTTTCTATCATTTATTTGCTTGAGCTTCTTCATAACATCAATTACTTACTTTAATAAGTTTGAAATTCCGAGGACGGAATTATTTTAAGGAGGGTAGGATGTAACGACCTGAAATTTCATCACTTCAATTTACCTATTTTTACGTATTTTAAGAATAAAAGTTCGTAAAGAATTTTATAACAACACTGATTTCAAAAATTCTTAAAAAAATATTTTAGAGTACTAGACTTATCATATTGTATTTCAACAATTTCAGATTTCCTCAAATGCCCAAAACATTTCTGTTAAAATTCAGCTCCCAAAATTACCATTTTGATTCGACGAATTTATTTTCTATCCAAACATATTCAAAATGTTTTCAAACTTCTCCAGTAGCCTCCTATGATCATTTAGGGTTTCCCACATTAATTTCGTAATTTTCTGATCTCATTTCAATATAGAACCCGCAAACCCGCTTTCTAAATGTTTTGGCCTGAAACTAGTATCATCGTAGCTCAAATCCCAAAACGGACTTCGTATTCACGATCCTCGTGATGATACGGTCCCGTGGGTACGTTTTGGTAATTTTTCGGAGTCGTTTGCGAAAACGAGTTTGTATTCCTCCGCTTTGTTAATTACAATCGCTAATGACCTAATTAACCCTAATCAAATCCCATCTACCCATCCCTTGTGGTTAAATCTGAAATCATTCAGATCTAACCCTCCCATCTAACCCCATCTACCCCCTTCATCTACCTCCACTAATAACAAGTTTGCCATTCTACAACCTATATAAACCACCCTCCCCATTTGAAAATAACCCACACTATCTCTCTCTCTCCCGTTATTTTTCAAACCCAGGAAATACCGCACGCTCAGCCCGTCACCCTCTCTTCTCCCTCTCTCTCACTCTCACCTTGCGTTCACCCTCCCTCCGGCCCTCACCGCCGCTCGCCGCCGTCTGCCTCAACCGCTGACGTCGAGCCCACGTCCGCCGCCCCTCCGACAGCCTTGACCGTCGCCCTCCGCCTTCGCCGACCGCCGACCGCCGTCTTCCCACCTCAGCAAGCCGCCCGACACCGCTCCGGCCCGCCTCCACGCCGTACGCCGCGCCGAAGCACGACCTCGTCGCCGTCGCCTCCCCGATCGCCGCCTCCTCCCGCCGAGCCAAAGCCCCCCGGCGTCGATCTCCGAAGCAGCGTGCGTAAAACCCCAGTGGCACAACCGTAAATACGATGAAATTTGTATTTTCGTAATTTTTAAATGATTAATAATTGGGTTTTAGGGTTTTTAATCCATAACTAATTATACAGTGGCCAGAAAAATGTGAAACCAACTCTGAAAAATCGGAAACGCTATTTTAGACCCAATGGTGCTAGTCTCACTGCGAGCAGACGCCTACTTTTTCCAGAATAAATTTTTAAACCTAAAAGATAAATAGGTATAAATCATTCAAAAATCGTAACTCGCTGTTTTCGCTCACAATAATACGTGAGAAAATTATATGTGAAAGTAAACTTCGAGACGGTCATTTTGACTATTCATTCAAGCAATTCCGACTAGGATTGCTCCCGGAACAATTTACGGAAAATACACGTCACTTAGGTATTTTAGGGGTTTTAAGCTATTTTTGAGTTTCTAAAAATTATAAAAAAATACAGAAGCTTCTGAAAGTTCTTCTCTCTTGCAGTAACATCAAAATAATTATTTTAGGCTTATATATAAATTTTGACTAAATTCCGACACCGTTTTAACAGTTTTAAAAATCAAAACTGACCTAATTATTAAATAGGGAAAAGTTGTGTTTTCTAACTAAGTAATTTGTGTTGCAGGTACGGACTCTGGTGTACCAACTTCAGAAGAAGCACTAGATCATCTTCCAGCCTACTACGAAAGTGTTGATTTTGGTAAGTCACGACATGCTCTAAATTTAGAAATCTAGTCCACTGTGCTTGTACGAACTTGTAGCACTACACTACTACGTGCTCGAAGCACGGAAGCAACACCTCCTTGTGTTGGACTTGTCTTTATCCTCTGAACTTGGCACGGCCTACCGGAACGAGATTCCTACTTTCTGGTTCTCAATAAGAAAGTCAACCAGTTGGCCTGGTGTGACTAACATGTGGAACATCCTGTGGAACAATCCTGTATAGAACTTGTAATTGACACGTCACCAGGGTTTCGGGGTAACTCACAGTTGCGAGAGTACGGGAGTGACTAGAGTTTGATCTACATGTCAAGCTGCCTGTGTTTCGGCCTCCTGTCTAGCTGCCTGTGTTTTGGCAAACCATCCTGCTGCCTGGGTTCCGGCATTCGTCTGGGTAGCACCCAGGCAAGAGACGAACTGAACGGTCACATATTGTACTCTCCGACTTAAGTCACGTAGTTCTAGTGGAGCTTTCACGGTTACTTCTTTACAGTCATGCACTTTACTTTCTGCACTTGTACAGACACTACACCGTACTTTACTTTACTTCCGCTTATCATACTTGTACAGTACTCCTTTTCTTTGTTTAGAATTGTTGTGACTTACCTTCGGTTCCACTTATGGCACCGGCAGACGACGCCCTGATCGAGGAGATTGCTCCAGAGTACGAGGAGCATGCGTACGACCCAGAAGCTGCAGAGTTTTAGCTGTTTTGTGCTTGAGTGTGTGTTGTGAGATGTATTTCCTTTTCCACATTTTCTTTCCGTATTTCCTTTCATGTATCTGTGTGAGAGAGTATTGGTTGTTTTTGCATCTTAATATTGACTGTAATAATGTCTGAACACTGGTTTGAGTGTTGTTGGTACATCTCTGCGTTGTGGCTATGCTGATTTCACTGGTGAACTGCAGAACCTGCGAGTAAATCAAATAAGTAACGGGCCCCCGAGAGCGGGTCGTTACAGGAATCAACATAAGCATTCCTAACATTTAGACTAGTGTTCTTAGGACCCCAAATAGTGTACATCTTGGGAGTCCTATTCCTAGTTGCATGCATATGAGTTGGATTTCTATGTGGTGCATGCTTCTTAGGAACATGGTTTCTAGCATAGATATGAGGTGGAGGATATGCATTGTACATTCTTGAATGATATGTATTCTTGGGAACATGCATATTATATGAAGCATATTGATCATGCATGACATGTGGAGAATTAGCATACATGAAAGAATGATGCGTATGAGCATATGGGTGTGTGGGAGCACGTACATGAGTGTTTCTCATGGGTGGTTGTGTACGTGTCCGTGGGTGCGGAGCATAAAATGTGTCATGATTATCCACTTGTGAAGTAGGATGTTTCTTACGTGGATGAGTATTAGTGTACATATAAGCATGGCCTTGCTTTTGGTTTCCACCCTTAGTGGGTTTCTTGCCAAAAGGAAGAGAAAGTGATGTGGTGACATTCTTGGTAGGATTGCTACCTATAGTGTCTTTGACACCACTTGTGGATGCACCGGAGGAAGGCCTCACAAAATCTATAGTGACACCACTATAGGAGGTGCGATCATTCGATGCATTAGCTTTTACAAATCCAAGGCCAACACGATGTGTGGCCGGAAATTGATTTGCAAGCAAATCATCCAATTTTCCTTGTCCCTTATTGAATCTCACAATACGGGAGGACATGAGCTCATATTTCTCCTTTAAAGAAGAAATGTTGGTATCCAAGGTGGACACCCGTGCTTTGAGCTCGTACACTTGGGTTTTAAGAGAATCATTCTCTATTCCCAATTGTGTGTGGCATGTAACTAGATCACTATTATCCATGGGATGTGTTTGATCTAGTTGAGATTTGAGGGAATTTACCTCATCTCTCAATGTGACATTTTGAGAAGCTAAGTTTGCTTTCTCAAGGGTTAAAGTATCAACAATGGTGTCATTGTTGATAATGCATGGAATGGATGACTTGCTAACATTTGATTTCTTTAAGCTAGAGTATCTAAGCATTAAAGATTGGTATTTAGCAAATAGTTCTTCATTAGCTATGCGAAGTTCATCCATTGTTACCTCGGTGTTATCCGTATCGGAATCACTCTCATCCGAGAGTGGGTCTTCAAGTGCCATGAAGCACATGTGGGCGCTCTCACCCTTCTCATCATCGGAATCGCTTGATGGGTCATCACTTGAGTCATCAAAGGTACCGACGAGTCCTTTCTCCTTGTCTTTCTTGTTCTTGTTGGACTTGTGGTACTTTGGTGCCTTCCACTTTTCTTTGTTGTTTAGCATTGGGCAATCCTTCTTGATGTGCCCTGGCTTATTACACTTATAACAAAGAGAGGAAGTAGCATTAGTAGATTCAAAACATTTGTTGGAGGGAAGTTTACCTTTGCGGAAGAAGCGTTGGAACTTCTTCGCCATTTGGGCCATTTCACCCAAATCCATCTCGTTCTTGGATTCATCACTTTCGGAGGATGACGAATTGGCGTTGAATGCCAAAGCTTTCTTCTTAGCCTCCGAGGGATTCATCATGGCTCGAATCTTCAATCGGTTATCCCGTCTCACTTCGTAAGACATAAGAGTCCCGTTGAGATTCACCACGGTGTAGTTCTTCAAGTCATTGACCTCTTCAATGGCGATTGCTCGTCTTTCCCATTTGGAGGTCATCCCCATGATAATCTTCCTTACCTTTTCAGGTTCGGTGTAGATTTGGCCAAGGGCTTCCAATTCGTTTGTGATGTCGGTAAAGCGTCCGTACATCGACGCAATGCTCTCGTTTTCCTGCAAGTGAAACAAGTCGAAGTTTTGCACGGCAACATATAACTTTGAAAGCTTTACCTTATTCGTTCCCTCGTGGGTAACGATGAGATGGTTCCAAATTTGATATGCACTCTTACATGTGCATATCTTGTTGAACTCATTCGGGTCCAACGCACAATGAAGAGCGTTCATTGCTTTAGCGTTGTTGACTTCGGCGGACTTTTCGGAAGTCGTCCATTTCTCGAAATCATCTTCGGAGGGCTCGACGTACTCCTTGTGGAGAGTTCTCCAAAGAGAAGCACTCCTAAGGAATGTCTCCATCCTACACTTCCAATAACCAAAGTTAGTACCATTGAATCGTGGAGGACGTACCGTAGATTGACCTTCGAAAAGTGTGGACGCTCCATCACGGTTGTGATTGTTGTACGAAGGCGGCGGAGGAACGTTGTTGTTGTTGGATGCCATAGAAAAACCTTGCGCTCTGATACCAATTGTAAGGACCCTGTCAATGGGGAAAACACTAGAAGGGGGGGTTGAATAGTGTTTATGCAAATTTAAAAGGAATTTACGCCAAATAAAATGCAATCCAACAAATAGTGCGGAATAGAAAACAACCCAAAGAGAAACACACGCAAACGCAGTTATGTTTCAAGGGTTCGGATTACCCAAGTCAACTCCCGACTTGTTCCTGGTAATCCTACGTCCCTACCACCCGGATACCACCGGATACTCAAGTTAGAACCCATTTGTAGCAACCCTACAAGTGCAATCGAATACAATCGATGTCCTTGACTCCCACAACCAGGGAGCAAGCAAAAACCACTCTCACAACTGAGAGCACAATTCAAATAATGAAGTTATGAAATCTGAAAGCAACACTTACAATCACCTATGCCTTGAAGTAGAACTTGAAGGAGAAGTGTGATGTGTGTTGAAGAACTCTCTTGGAAGAGAGGAGAAAAGCCCTTTCTCTTGACTGCACCAAATGCCTAGAAGATCAATCTTTGGTTCTAGGTTGGAGAGCAAGAGAACAAGATTTGGAAATACGTAGGGCTTTGGATTTGAAAGCTTTGATCTTTGGAAAATGAAAGCTTGAAGGATTTTGCAATGAATCAGTAACCTTCCAATGAAACAGTAGAAGCTCTATTTATAGCTTTCTCAAATCCACAAAACAGTTTAGGCAAAAACCCAATCGAAATCCGTGAGAAAAATCTCAACGGATATAATCTGAACTTGCGACAGGCGACTGATGAACAAACCACAGTCGACTGCTGCACAGTCAGCAAGTGTAGGTGAGAATTCATAACGGTAACTTACCACGTGGACAGTCGACTGATGAAGCCAAGACAGTCGTCTGTAAAACCAACAGGCGACTGTACATACTTCGACAGGCGACTGGCCGAGAGAAGAGTAAGTTAGATGAAATACTGGAAATCTCACAAGATACAGGACAGACGACTGATGCAAGGAACACAGTCGACTGTTAATCAGAACAGGCGACTGTATAACCTTAAACAGACGACTGTCACAGACAGGAGAAATTTCCAGAGATCTAAGTCAAAGAATAGACTTACAGACAGGCGACTGTTGCAGCATAGACAGTCGACTGATCTAATATACAGTCGACTGTATATTCAGCATAAGTCGACTGGCCGTAGAAATCGGATCAAACAGAGTTTGGGCAAGGAGAGACAGGCGAATGATGAACCATTCACAGTCGACTGTCGCTAAGACAGGCACCTGATAAACGTTCAATAGTAGCCTGTGCGAGATAATCAGAGAGGACCCAAAAACTGCATTGTAATAGTCTGTGCATAACATGCGACTGTAGAACAAAATACAGTCGACTGTTTTTGAGACAGGCGACTGTATACTGTTAAGCAGTCAGCTGTTATGAACAATCCTAGCACAAACAAAAGAGAATTGAATTGAGATCAAAGGACAAAGGTCTAGAGATGTCCTATGACCAAAAGTAGATGTGTGTGAGTGCTCCATCATAGTTCTACTTCTAAGATACATACTAGAAGAGATAAAAGAAAAATTACATTGACGAATAATCTCTTCTTTCCATCGTATAAGCTTGAAGTCTTTATGGAGCTTCAATCATCAATCTACGATCATCCAATTCATATCATTTGCCTTCAATCACGTTTGTGAGTCATCCATTGCTAGTTGATCTTCATAATAAGCTTAGGCAATGGATTAACTGCAAAATAGGGGATTAGTCACAAGTATTTATGTTTGCTCATCATTAACACCAAGTAGGGAGAAGTCCAATACTCAACAGCCTTTACAAGGTGCATGTGCTTAAATATCCTTTAGCAGGCGACTGTCACATGGGATGGAAATGGAGCATGAAGACGCAACTTTTGCACTAGTGCCTTCAGACGATAGATGACCAATTCCCAGGCACCTGTAATTTGACAGACGGCTGAAAACCTATCATCAATTGACTGAATTGCAAAGTGGATGAAACCTAGAAAATACAAGTTACACACTTTGGCACACAGACGACTGGAGAACAAATCCCAGTCGCCTGATGGAAGACAAGCGTCTGTAATATGAACGTCAGTAGTCGGTTTCCAAGAGCTCGAGAAAGAGTTAATAAATATATGACTTGAGCTGTGCACTCAACTGTAGAAGGCCAGCCAGGCGTCTGGAATCACCCAGTCGCCTGTCCTTCCTTCAGTAGTCGCTTGTTGGAGAGCCAGTGACTCCAATTGAGTCATTTGGCCTGATGAACCTATTAGGTTGGATTCTATGATAATCTTAAGGATCATAGTCATATGCATATGCATGAATGAGAAGACCATCTATCAAGGCATTACATTAAACCTAGACTCAAAAAGAGAAATGCAAGTAATAAATGATATTACATGGATTACATTGATTCTCTTAGAGTCTATGCTTCAACCTCTTGATGCCTTGATGCTCCCCATCATCTTCTAAGCTTTGACACCCCTTGAGTCCAAGCTTTGGCATTGCTCCTCTTGATGTCCATCCTTGCACCAAGCATTTAGTCTCCAAAAATGATATTCTTGAAATGTTAACTATGAGACTAAAACATGAGAGACATTAGCAACAACATAATGTCGTGATCATCATCAAAATACTATTGGTATGAAACACAAATACCTAACAATCTCCCCCTTTTGATGATGACACACATTATGTAAAATATAAAGAAATAAAGCACAATGCTAATGAGCTTTTTCTACTTATATGCACCAATTGTAAAATGAGATAAACCAATTGAAATGATAAGAAACAATGGTGACATATATTAGGCATGTATTACATAAACCAATTGAAATAAAATTAATAACATTCTTCACATGCATGGTTTACATAATCCCCCATATCTCTCCCCATATGTATATCTCTCTCCCCATAAAAGATATGATTTATATAATCCGATCTCTCTCCCCCATTGTCATTGTCAAAAAGGTGGACATCAAATATATAAGAAATAATATCTTGTCATTGATACCAATTTAAAAAATGACAAATAATCAAAAGATTAAGAGATGTATGATACCAAATTATAAAATTTTAGTGGGTATCAATCACTATCCCATGCTCCCCTTAGATCATAGAAAAGGTCGAATTGTTGATTTCTAGGATCTAATACCAATTGTAAACAAAAAGATAAAAAATCTTTAACAATTGAGATAATACAAATTGTAAGATAATCATCTTTACCAATTGTAAAACATAATTAGAGCCATGGGCCTAAAGTGTATCAAAGCATAAATATGGAAAAATCAATCACATTGATACACATGACATTACCAATACAAAATGAAACATGTTGGCAATATCCAAGGGTTGAATTTGAAACCAACAATAACCAATTGTAAATAGACACCAATTGTGAAACAATGATCTCAAGCAAAACCCAAAAATGAGAGTTAAAGTATGTTTTAAAATATTTTTTTAACATAGATAACATATTAACCCCCACATTGTCATACACATGACTTAATAAATGTGTGCATGACACTGATGTCTCCAAGGTCCTCATTTTCATGAAAAATAAATTTGAAAATATTTTCAAAATCATGAAACATCACATAAACAATGAGTATGGTAAGAATAAACATTAAGCATAATACCCATGCAATATGCATATGTAACGTCCCGCTCCCCGGGATACCCAAAGAGCGAGTGTTACGGAGGAAAATACGAAGACAAACACAAGCGAGTCCACTGCGCGCTGCTGGAAATAGTACTTGTATTGGTCCACAACAAACACTAACTACTATCACAAAGAACCATAGACACGCAAAGGCCAACACAGACCAACAAAAGAAACAACCCAAACAACTCAATATGGGACAAAAACCGAACCATCAGATCAATTTATACAATATCAAGAGTCCAAGTCCATTCTGTACATCAACATCATCATCCTAGCAACCATAAGTACAAGGATCTAACCCAACCAAAGAAACCCAAAAGTACAAGCCCTCACCTCACCTCTCGCCATCCCAACCTAAGCTCCAACTCCCAAAAGCAGAACTCAACCCAGTCTCCAGCTCCATCTGTCACCTCCAAGAACCACTCTTGAAAAACTCAACGGGGGCATGTTAACGCGTGACCCAGTTGGAATTCCATACTCCACCCTAAATGCAACACACATAAGCTGCTACTGAGTGCAAAGTGCTACAAGTGGAAGTGCTACAACTAAACATGGCGTGCGTAACAAAAAAACAACACTAGCACCACACGCAGGAAAAAGAGAACAGAATCATAGCAGAGGGTAGAAGGGGAGGGGTGACGATAGTACATCAATAACAACAGGTACGTCTAAATAGTGAAAGAGAGGTAGGCAACCAATTACATATAATGTTAGCTTTTGGAACCCTAATATCGAATATGACATATGGGACTGGATCTCTCCCAACTGTGTGGAAGAGCAAGGAGGACTTCCTGCTGTGCTAGCCCGTCAGGAGCCTCGGGTACCTCTCTACACTCCCCACCGCGCTAGCCCGTCAGGAGTGTAAGTGTACACACCACACAAACCACAAAGACATGATAACCAGTCCATCCCATAGGCATACCCGATACTTCAAAATTCCCCCAACCCGTGTTACCCTCATTTAGGAGGACTGAAACACTTTCTCACTCTTACATGTTCATGAAACATTTTACTTTCCATTTCCACATATAAAACCAACCATTTCCAACTTCATCAAGCCAAACTTTACCACATCATAATGGAGCCAATCACATGAAACCAACCATTACCACATCATAGGAAACCCATAACCACACGTGAATGGAACAATTAACACATCAGTTGCAACACAACCAAATAGTATAATAGGCCCATGGCCGAAATACCTAGGTAAGAGAAAATGCCACCAAATGAACCCCAAAGTATAAGTAAATAAGTGGAACATCACCACTTATAATGCTGCTAATCATGAGGGGGTTCTATACATTTTCCACATTCCATGAAAAATTATCACCATTCAAGCACATTCCCACAACGAAGCTACAAAGGATTAACTTCATGCATGCTTCTTTACTAGGAGGGAAACTATAGCATGACCATGTTGAGACAAGCAATTGGACAATCTAACATCCATGTGAAACATCAACTAATGCATGCTCACAAAAGATAGGAGCTTGGCAACATTTAGCCAATATTTAAGAGATTCACTTAAAAATGCAAGCTTGAGCCATTTTATATGCAAATGCAACATTTTAAAAAAATTTAATCATGTCTACAATAAAATGTGACAATTATGAAAGCCAAACATGAAAATTAAGTACGAATCCACATTAAGAATGGATGCTCTAGTGGAAGCCCTAAGGATACGTATTAAACATAGAAGATTTAATGAAGGTGCTTATGGCCTAAATTAGCAACAAAAATTTTTGATAAGAAGAATTTGGGTTTGCATCAAGGATATGTCCTTTTAAAAAAAACATTTGGGACCTACTCAAAAAATGGTGAGCTTTACTACTAAGGAGATTCTTAACTACAAATTAAGTGAACCAACACACAACATTAAGGGAATTGCATTTAACTATAAGGGTTGATATAATAGAACAACAAGGCTAGCATGCATTAAACTTACACTTTAGCAAAAATAAAGATTTGCATACAACATTGAAATTGTTGAAATAGTATACATCAATGAATTTGCATGTCAACTACAATACTAGCATTGTTGGAATAGCCTACTACAATATAATTGCATTTAAACAATAAGGCTAGCATACAACATGAATTAACACGGCTTAATTTTCTATAAAACATCATTATAGGATTGAGGACTTGCATATAACATAACCAAATCTCCATGCGACATGAAGTTCTCATTAAGAACCATACAACATTGTACCTTAATAGGGTTCCATTGCCAACCACCACAACACCAATCTACATTAACATTAACCATCCCCCTTGCAACATATAGTTATGCTTGAGTCCTTCTTCTTCAACAATGCAACATTAAACTGCTACTAACCTTAACTTAAAGTCAACCAAATAAACTAACAACATTACATTCTTACATTAAGGATGCCATATTTGATGCAAGCTTGTGCCCTTATTAAAAAGCTACTATCTTTAACCCAAATCACACAAAATGCAACTAACTTTAACTTAAAGATTGCAAACTTTTAAAATTACACAAAAGCTTACCACCAACAATTAACCTTAGCTAAATAACATGGAGATATATCAAAATAATCTAAAAGGTTCAAACTTTAGTTAAAAAATCATGAAAGATCCCACCTATGGCTAAATTATATATTGTGACTTAATAAAGTTGCTAACTTTAGATTCATACTTAATTAAAGATGGCAACTTGCCTACTAATTAAAGATACAATTATCCCAACAACCCCAAATTAATAGAATTTTCACAAGAATAGGTTCCTACAAGCATCCGTTACGAGAGACTTGAATCAATTTGCAAACTTTAATAATTTTAACTTAAGGAATTTGAATGCAAAAGTAAAATTCTACGTAATTACCCATCACGCATTAACACACTTAAAGGAGTGGAATCCCTACCTCTTGTAGAATCAAAGCACTCTCCTAATTTCCATGAAACCCCACCTTTGATCTCCATCTTCAAGCTCAACGCAAATCTCCTCTTTCAATTCTCTTTCTTTCTTTCTTCCTTTTTTTCTTCATTTTTTTGTTGGCCTGTCAACATTTCGGTCATCATGGCCTGGGAACAACGGTAGCCAAGCGGGGGGGAGGCGGGATTTCGGCAACCTGGGGGGGATGATAAGAGGGCTAGTGCAAATGAAATGAAGGAGAGAGAAGGAGAGGAAAAGTGTAGAAAGAGGGGGGGTTTTTTTTTCCCTTTGTTGGTTTTTTTTCTTTTTTTTTGTTTTGACCTGATGCCATTCAGCCACATGGGCCCAGTGGGAATTCGACAGCATGTTTGGGGAGAAATGGGAAAGGAAAGGAATAAAAGAATTGTGAGATAAATGAGGAAGTTTGTGGAAGAAGGAAGAAAGAAATTAAATAAACATTAATGTTGAATCTCATTTATGTGATGAGATTAAATGTTTAGGTGTGTGTACACCATACTCTATGCATGGATGTAGGTGAATCACATTAGGTGCATACAACATACCATATGGTATGTTGAATCTCATCTCATTTATGTGATGAGATTAAATAACAGCACTTCAAGGAATAAACGTTAAAGAAATTAAATGGGAACCCCATTTATTTACAAGTTTGCCATCCTCATTCTCTCTTCTCTCTTCCTTCATAATAATCCAAGCCCAACCCTAAAACAACCAATTCTCGTAACTCGAGCCCATAAGCAAAGCCCAACAACCAACCCTTAAATACTAAAACTAACTAAAGGCCCAATCAATAATAATAATAATAATAATAACAACACCAATAATTACAACAATAATAATACTAAAAATAATGCTAATAATAACACTAATAATAACAACCACAATACCAATCTCATATGAAATTACTATACACACAACCAAATTACTCTACACACATGCATAGAGTAGTCGGGCCATTACAGCATATGTGTGAAAGACCTAAACATTAGGGAACCAAACTTAAGAAGAGTTTGATTTCCTAACATAATCACAAGAGGTGATCACATCCCTAACTAGAGAGTTGATGTAACTATCCCTCTCTTGCACACTAACCTTAGTAGGAATCCAAAGACTAAGAATTTCCTATGTAAGTGTTTAGCCTTTGCAAGAGGGATGGATGTGGCATGCATAGGTGTAGAAAAGACTTCCTTGGCAGGCATAAAGTGAGGATTTTGCTTCTTAGCAAAAAATGAAAGATTTTTATTTTTCCTTATCACCTTGTGATTTACATGCTTTTTGTTGATGTTATTGTTATACACGAAAGCATGGTGATTCTTCTTAGGTGCTTAGAAATATTTCTTGTATTTGCACCAAAAGAAGAATTAGAGGTGGGGTTGGATACCACATTTGCAATGTATCCCAAACCTCCTCTATGATTTGCCAGATGTTGTTTTTCCAACAAACAATGTAGTGAATCCCTAGAAAAAACAAAGCTTTTGAGCTTTTGGGATTCCTCTTCGCATTTCAACAAAATTGTTGAATGAGAAAATCTAAGCTAAGATTTTGAGCTAATAATTTTTCATTAGAAATGGTCAAATCCTTAACTTGAGAGAGTAGTGTGCCTCTCTCACTAGTGTCACAAATATGCAAATCATTATTATTAACACTAGTAGATTCTAAAGCATGCACCCTACTTATAGCATTCTTAAATTTTGCTTTCAATATAGCATATGAGACGATACACTTACTTATCGCGTTGGAGGCCACATTGTTTCGGTATTCGAGCTCCTCATATGGTAGCTTTGGCTCCTCCTCAACTTCCTCGTCGCTTTCCTCCTCGCTAGAGCTTGACGAAGACTCATCCACTTTAGCCGTGAAGCACACTTCTTCATTAGTCTTGAGCCAAGCCTCCACTTCTTCATTGCTAGATCTTGAAGAAAGATCCAGCAATGCCGTGAAGCACATGTGGGCTTGCTCCTTGTCATCTTCTTCGTCACTAGATGAGTCCTCATCCGAATCATCGAATGTACCGACAAGTCCCTTCTTTTGGTTCTTGAATTTGGACTTGCCTTTCCAATGTTTCTTTCCTTTCCCTTTGTAAGTCTCTTTGTACGGTTTGGAAGGGCATTCGATAGAAAGATGGCCTTTTTCTTTACAATTGAAACAAATAGAATTGTTAGACTTGGAGGCAAACTTTGACAAAGATTTACATTGCTTGCCCTTGAGGAATGCCTTGAATTGCTTGGCAAGCTCGATGAAATCATCATCGCTAACATCATATTCTCCATCATCTTTACTCAAAGCTTCTCGATGGAATTTCTTTTTCCATTCGATTGGCTCCTTCTCAGAATGGAATGCAACCCCCTTTTGCTTCTCCGGCTTCTCGGGCTTGGTTGGTTGAAATCCTACTTGTGTTGAAGCTTGACTTCATACGCCACGAGATTCCCAATGTACTCCTCAATGGTGTATTTGGACATGTCATTTGACTCCAAAATCCTGTTGGCCAGTGACTCTCATTGAGACGTAGTGAGTCAATGATCTTCTCCACTCGATCCTATTAGGAAATCACCTTCCCAAGTCCTTCCAAAGCGTTCACGATTTTTGTGAACCTTGTGAATATCTTCAAGATGTTTTCACCTTCCTTCATCTTAAACTACTCATAGTTAGATCTAAATACGCATAGATTTATTTAACTTTGTCGTCCCTTCATGACAAATCTCCAAAGTATGCCAAATTTCGTTGGCTGTTTTGCACATAGAGATGCGGTTGAACTCATTGTGAGTAAGGCCGTAATGGAATGCATTCATAGCCCTCACATTGAATTTGATCGAGTCCTTCTCTGCATTTGTCATTGTAGCCGTGGGTGTACTAGGCTTCTCAAATGGCGAATCCGTGATGTCCTATAGGGCTTGACCCTCCAATTAGATCATCATCTTGATCTTCTAACTTGAGTAGTTGGTTCCGTTGAAGAGCGGGGGTCGAACGGTTGATATGCCTTTTACATGAGACTCGGATATAGTGTTGAATGCCATCGTTGTTGTATGCTATAACCTCGCTCTGATACCAATTGTAAGGACTGTCTACCTTGCAATACTAACAACAAACACTCTAGGGGGTGAATAGAGTAATGGAAATAAATAATGCAATTAAAATTTAACTTGTAAATGCAGAATAATAAGTGCAAGATGAATTAATCAACACAATCAATTCAAACGCAAACACAAGATTTTACCCTGGTTCCCCAAACTTGGGTACGTCCAGCCATATCAATATCTACTATGATTCTCACACAGGGAAGTGAATACAATCTCATACAGAGATACATCCACAGAGGTTTAGGACTCACACACAGAGAAAACCTTACTTTCACACAGAGAGACTCAAACTCTCACAAAGAGAGATCTCAACTAATCCTGACACAGAAGGTTATACTCTCACACAGAGAGTAACTAGCTCTTACACAGAAAGCTAGGGTTTCAAAGAAAACAAAGTAAAAAATATTCTTACCTATGCCTTGATGATGAAATTAATCAGTAATGAATGAAAGGCATGGAAGAGGAAGACCAAGTGCTTGAGATTTAGCTTGATTGCACTTGGATGATTTCCCTTGAGCTTGACTTCAATGCATGAAGGAATTTAGAGCTCTAAGAGGGAAATGAGAGGTTTGAGAGTGGCTTAATGATTCTCAAACGATCTTCAATAGTTTAAAGAAGTTCTAATGAACTCAGCCCTTACATATATATAGAAAGCTCAAATAAATCCTCAAACCCAAGTAAAAAACCCAAAGAATGAAATTTGCAGCGACTAATTTTTGCAGTTTACGGTACAGGCAGTCGACTGATGAATAACTGACAGTTGACTGGTCAACGGTTATAAAAATCACAACGGCTATAATCTGAGCCAGGACATGTGATTATAGAATACTGCACATGCGTCTGTACAAGGTGCAGACGCTTGAATATCCTTCAGCAGTTGACTGCCACATGGGATGGCATGTAGCATGAAAAAGGCAACTTTAGGACTAGCGCTTTCATACGATAGATGACCAATTCTCAGGAGCCTGTAATTTGACAGGTGACTGAAAACCTCATATCAGTCGACTGACTTGCAAAGTGGGATGAAACCCAAAAAAGCAAGTTACACACTTTGGCACACAAACGACTAGAGAACAAATCCCAGGCGCATGATGGAAGACATGTGCCTGTAATATGAACGCCAGTCATCTGTTTCCAAGAGCTTAAGAAAGATCCAATAAATATATGACTTGAGCTGTGCACACCAGTCGACTGTAGAAGGTCGACCAAGTGCCTGGAATTACCCAGTCGCCTGTCCTTCCTTCAGCAGTTGCCTGTTGGAGAGCGAGAGACTCCAATTGAGTCATTTGGCCTGATGAACCTATTGATTTGGATTCTATGATAATCTTAAGGCTCATTAAGATGGTTATATGCATATGCATGAACGAGAAGACAATCTATCAAGGCATTACACTAAACCTAGACTCAAAAAGAGAAATGCAAGTAATTAAAGATATTACATGGATTACATTGCTTCTCCTAGATTCTAAGCTTCAACCTCTTAATGCCTTGATGCTCCACTTCATCTTTCAAGCTTTGGCATTGCTCTTCTTTGATGTCCATCCTTGCACCAAGCATTTAGTCCCCAAAAATGATATTCTTGAAATTTTAGCTATGTAACTAAAACATGAGAGACAATAGTAACAACATAATGTTATGATCATCATCAAAATACTATTGGTATGAAACACCAATACCTAACACTTTTTTCGTGATAACCATAACTTTCGGGCATCTATATCTCTCCTTATCTACATGCCCAATATCTTTATGGCCGCCCCAAGGTCCTTCATGTCAAACTCTTGGCTTGATTTAGACTCAAGCTCATTAATCATTAACATGTGTTTACATGCAATTAGGATAGCGAAGTAACATCATGAGAGAACCATCCTCAAGAACTTTGAAGTAAACATTGTTGAGATATTGAGTCTAACCTCTATGTGGTTTTGATGATGAACAAATTTACATCTAAATTTATGAGTACATGAGCTTAAGACAAATCAAATGGAGCAATCAAGGGATTAGGAGTGAGCTAAACAAGGCTATAGACCAAATAGAGTTAAGCAAGGAGCTTGAAAAGCAAAAGATATATCTCGGTCTTCAATGTAATAAATTATTTTTGAAGTAATGTTGTATTCCTTGTATTATTATATTAAAACCTTGCTAGAAACTGACACACACATGGAAAAATCTTAAAGATAGTTTAAAAATATTTTAAAATGATTAGAATAGATTTAGAGCATTCTGTGGCTCAAGTGACTTACTGGCACAACTAATAGTCGATTACTGCTTTATGAGTAGTCGACTATTCATAGAGTTGTAGTCGACTATTCATGCTAAGTCAGCCTACAACTATTGGATTTCTGTCTGTTTTTAATCATTGGAGGGGAATTTTGGTCAACTTTTTAGACCTGAATGTTCCTTTATAAATGGAGCTTCGTAGCTGGAGTTATAGCCAACATTAACAATTAAACTTATTTAGCAAAAACTCATTTTCAAAAAAGCTTTTAAGCAAAAACCCTCTCCTTTGTTGTGAAGCGTAGCTTCTGGGGGAGACCCCAGACCTTTATTTATAGGAGATGACAGAGTACATACTTGGATGAGATACAAACTCTCTAATAGATACACGATTATCTATTCACACCATGTTATCTATTTACAACACTCTCCCTTATCCAGCCATAAGTGTGAACTCTGCCTATGAATACTTTGGGATTCTGAGTATCAGATGAGTATCACTAGAGGTGGATACTTCAGGATCCTGAGTTAATGGTATTTTTCTCGCTAAAACCTTTGGCTATGGAAAACCCAGTGGGAAAAAACCATAGCTAATAGAAAAGAGTACAAATTCTCTCTTACTCCCCCTGATCTGTACAAGCACTTAGGCTTTCAGATCTCTCAGGCGTTTTTCATCCCTCATATTTACAACATTCCGAGAGTATACACAAATTTAAAATATAACCATCATTAAGCAGCTGCTAAATCTAAAAACTCTTGAGAGGTGTGCTTAGTTTTGTCGCCTCTGACGTGGTCTGCTTAAAAGTGGGGTAAGCATGTGGCATGGTCTTCAGACTATGTGGTCAGCTCCAAAACACCATCCTCTGTCCCATTCGTCACTGAGATGTTATGTACCACTAGGCGCACTCAAATACACCATTGGGTTGTTTCTGTAACAGTGATGATCTTGGAATGATAAGATGATGTTGCCTTCATAGTTTGCTTTGCAGATCTACAGTAGTTGGTCGTCCCACTGTGGGTACCCAGTTTGTGATTTCTCATTATAGAGGTTGGACTTTGTTAGGCTCACTTATACGCCTTTGTCCACCCTTTTCGTCCCACATTTTCAGTATTTATTCCATGCCACTCTCAGTATTTCCTCAGCTTTTACAGGTTTTTATCTGTTTGATGCTTTGTGTATGTATTTCATGTATTTCAGGGAGTTCACGCATAAACAATGCAAATCTGTGATTTGTGGAGCATGGGAGAGAGGACGACAAAGATTAGCGAAGATTGGAGATCAAGGAGGGGAGAAACCGACAATGGAGGGGAGAAACCAGTCAAGGAGCAGACAGCATGGCCGTGCATGCATATGCATGGTCGTGTCACACCATGAGGCCAAGGAAAGAGCTACAACATCATTGACATGACCGTGCTGACTTTTGGCATAGCTGTGCTTAATTCCACTGTGCTGGGCAGAGAGCTCCCTTGCGACATCGTCGTTTTGCATGACTGTACCGCCTGTAGTAGAAGATGGCTTGGAGAAGGATTAACATGGCCGTGCCGACTTGCGGCACAGTTGTGCTCGAAGCAGCATCCGCTGCCGTGCCCTAGGTCATTTAGCAGAGGCATGACTGTGCCGACTTGTGGCACGGCCGTGCATGCCCAAATTTATGTATGAACTATAAAATGCTGAGTGCGATTTGAGAGAAGCATCCATCTTTTGTTCTGTAATTTTCTAGGGGTTTTCACCCCCTTTGAGGGTTGTTCTTCAATGTATTGTAAGACTTTTAATTCTTATTATTTTGCAACGAATTCTTGTTTATTTCAAGTGAATTTCTCTTAAATTTATTCTCTCTTGCCTTGTGATGTTTTTCCCTCTTTGCTATTTGTCTTTTGTTATGATGTTAGTAGAGTAGATCTTTGTGCCTATGGCTTACCTAAACCATAGAGTAGATTGTTTATGTGGGTGGATCGTCCCAAATATTGTTTTAATTAGAGTTATAGTCTTAGGAATAGGCTTGGATGAGCTCAATTCATCTCATCTCTTAGCCGAGGAGAGTTGACTATCTAGTGCCCGACGCCGACGACAAATCGGGTACAATCACTAGAATTACAACTATCGTAGCAACCGACTAACCATCGGGCAATACTCAAAGGGGTATAACCTATTCTCTGAGTCCACTCTCTCATGGTTAGATGCCAAAGGGACGAGTTTGATATTCAGCTATCATCTAGAGCTATAACACATTGGTACGAGAAGCTAGATCTACCTGCATGCTTAATTTGCATTGGCGGCGACGCTTGGCCCTTGGCACCTTTCTTTATTTTTGTATTTTTAGTGTAATTACCACTTCTCTGTTTTTATTTGCATAGCTAACTAGATACATGATTAATCGTACTCAGATTATCGCCTCTTTGTGTTCGACATCTGCTACATACGATCCATATTACTTGCGGTTACTATATATATCTTTTGCTCATCGCAACAAAGACACCAAGCAGACTTGCAACCTGCATCTGCATAAGTGATGTGTGCCATTATTACATATATTTTACACTCTTGTCCTTTGCATTTCAAATCATTGCATCCCCTGTTTCATCTCATTTTCCTTGTTTGTGTTTCCTTGTACGCTTTTTGGTATTTTTCATGTGTTGCAGGGAAAATCATGGATTTTTGGGTTCAAACATGGAGGAAAGAGGACAAAATGGTGAAAGAAGCAATTGAGAAGCAATTTGAGGAGAAAATAGCTGTAAAAAATGACACACGAAATCGCGTGAGCCAAGCCACGCGACCGCGTCAATCGGGATACAATAACAGACCAAAAGTGGAAGCCACGCGGCCGCGTCGTCTGAGCCAAATGACCGTGTGGAGGAGCTGAGAAGATGGAAGAATCTGAAGCCACATGGTCATGTTCCCTACGCCAAATGACCAAGTCGTGCAAGCTGAATGAAGAGAAGAATGCAAACGATGCGGTCGAGTCAATGCAGACGATGTGGCCACGTCTTCCAGTGCTGAGTTGAAGCCAAACAGTAACTTCGCGCGGCCGTTTCAATCAAGATTTGGAGCATTTAGGTCCCAGATGATGTGGTCGCATGGTCTATCCACACAAATGCGTCGATTGTAACAATTTTGGGGCATTTTACGCACTTAAGGCCAAATGGCCGTGTCAAGAAGCCACGTCCTCCTAGGTTTTGGGGCCCGAGTGAGCACCGTCAAGGGGTAATTTGGGTATTTTTTTTGACTAGTATAAAAGCTTTTTTGTACACTATCTGTGAGGGGGATCTCTTTTCTGGACATTTTCCCAGCTTTTTCAAAGCTTTTCAGGTCTTGAACTTTTAATTCTATATGGTCTTTGATTGTTCTTCTTGTTATATTTTGACTTTTAGTTTAATAATTGAATAGTGAATTTCTCCATTGCTTGCTCTTGTGATTTTTGGGTTGTTTGTTATTGAATCTCCATCATCATCTGTTGTAATGAATGCAATTTCAATGAATTCTATCATCTATTGTTGCATGGATCGTGAGTAGTGATTCATCTAGGGCCAATGGGTTGAACCCCATTGAATTAAACTATGGATTGGTGAATTATTGTGAAATTGTTGAGTAATTGAGGATGATGGGTATGTTAGGATGATTATTATCAACGTAGATCGAATTCCCACATCGTGGGTAATTATATTAATTCATGACTGATGTCGGGATTAATCTACGGTTTTTGAATACATTGATCGTTACTATCGCATTGCACGATTGACGTCGGTAATCGATTAGAGCCCTCTTAACATAGATCCGAATCCCAATCTATGGAAGTGGCGTGGAGAAAGATTGGAGATATTCATCGGATGTAATGCACCTAGCGCGTATTGATGCACGATTGACGTCGGTATCAATACGGGCTAGGTATGCCTATCATACGCCATGAAAGTGGGGGATAAGATCATGCGCCATGGAAGTGGGGGGGAGAACACCAGTAGATTCTCTCGAACCTCATGAACTCAATGATCGATTAGCATTAATTAATCCTAGTTTAATCCAATGGTGGGGATATCCAAGCCCTAGAGCTTTTACTATTGATATCTTCCGTAGTTCGTATAGACCTCAACTTTATACTCGATTGTGTAGCTATTAATCTAGAAAGAAACTAGTAGCAACATCTGCCTCCCAAAGGATGACCCATATAACGCTACAACTACACCGTGCGCTTGTAGCTACAAATTTAAAGCTGTCATACGAACACGAACGATAAGCATGGAGGATAATTCTTTATAATGTAAGCTCAAATCTATCGACGCTTGGAGAAAGCGCAGAAGATGCTTAACTCCGGTTTAATTGCACTTTTAGGTGCATTACTATATCTGGCTAGTGAATTTACTAAAATTTCTATATTGGGACGCGTGCAGTTAGCCAGAAGTACTCGGATTGCACTTAGATAAGGGATTTCAGGACCAAGTATATCCTCCCCCTCTTCCAGGTGACCGAAGTGGTTTTTATGTATATCCATATAGCGTACTACCATCGGTGTACTTAATAGATAACATTGGTCCTTGTTTGTAATTTCGTCAAAACACTATGTATGCATGTAACCAGATTTTATCTATTTACGTAAATTTGTGAGCCATCATGACTTATTTTGTTTTGCCTAGGTCTTTCATATCATGTTTGATAGTCATGCTTGAATATATATTTTGGTTTTCTCTTCAGGAGATCTGATGAGATTTAAGTTGTTAACAACAATGATCTCAAATCCTGTTCTTTGCTCTGTATAAAGATGCAAAGACAACCCTTAGTAGGAATTCTTGCTTTGTCAAGTGATTCACTTGGTTGTACAATATTTCATTTTATTATATATTCAATAGAATAGACGTCCGAAGTCTATTCAGGCATGTAAGGAAATGTAGAATTTATCTTTATCAAGATATCCCTAGAGGTATGCCGCCACAACATCCAATAGCAGCATATCCAAAAATTCATTTACCAAATCGTAAGGTATTCGCAATGTATAACTAGGGAATCTGATGCATCATTTAAATGAGTCATACTCATTTTAATTTGTTTATTCCCCAGTTTTAGTGAAAAAAATCCTTGAGCTATAGGTTGTATCTTATAGGATACGATTTTGTACTCATATATTTTTATTTTTGCAATACTTATTATACCCACAGGTTTGACACCTTTTGGTGTCTGGACTTCAAGTCCAAACACTTCACGTTTCATAACCGAGTCCAACTCATTTTTTTTGCCTCGTTCCATATTTGGCCAATCTGTACGTTTGCATTTTTGGAATGGAGTATGGAACAATATTATATAATTATCATCACTTTTGTGATGTATGTGGCAATATGATACATGAATATATTATCGACAATTGTGTTCTTTCTGTCTAACACCTCCCCAGTACGTACAACATTTAATTTCATTTCAGTTTCTCTCGGATTTTCCACTTCATGGGATTCCGGGAGGGGTGATGATGTGGTCGGCCTCTTTTTAGTTGATGAACATCTGCTTCTGCTGTTGGTGGATTGCATCCATTCTCGAGAATGTCAATCCTAGCTGGAGTATTTGCAGTAGGGATGTGTGATCTGACAATCTTCTGGTTGTCAGTAAATGAGTCCGTTAACTGGTGAATAGTGTTCTGTATATGTAGGATCTTCAGGATCTCATCTTCACATTGCTTTGTTACCAGATCATAGTGGGTTAATGATTTTATATCCCACGATATTATTTGTGTGGCTCTAGATTTTGCAGTATCTGGGCCCAATTTGGAGAAATTTGTCTTATCAAATTAACAGTCTTCAAGACGTGCCTTGAATGCATCCCCCATTTGGGGTTCTAGGTATCTTATTATTGAGGGTGAGTCAAACCCAACATAAATACCTAAATGATGTTGAGGACCTATTTTTGTCCTCTGTGGTGGTGCTATGGGAATATAGACTGCACAACCAAAAATTCGCAAGTGAAAGATGTTTGGTGGTATTCCATCTGCAAGTTGCATTGGAAAGAGACTCTGACATCCAGTGGGTCTAATTTTTATCAATGAAGCATCATGCAATGTACCATGTTTACATGTAGTCACCGGCAATTGGGATTTCCATTAGTAATGGACGTGCAATCCATTGGAGTCTTTTTATAATGACTCTGACAACCCATTTTGGATATGAACATGTAGCACATGATGTTCAATATCTATCACAGTTGCTTGGCAATATTCTTGAAATGACTGGGAGGTAAATTCCCCAGTATTATCTAGATGTATTGTCTTTAGTTGATTGTCTGGAAAATGCACCCGCAACTTTATATGGATAAATGACTGGAAAATACCCTAACGTTTCAGCGTTTCTCACAAAAATACCCTATCGTTCATTTTGGGACACATTGGTCCCAAACGTTTGGCAAAAATTAACAACGTTGTATCCTTTTTGAGTTTGCCGTCAGAAAATCTTTTCAAAATACCATAACGTTTCAGTGTTTCTAAAAAAAATACCCTAACGTTTCTGCATTTTTCACAAAAATACCCTAACGTTTCAGCATTTCTCACAAAATAACCCTAACGATAAGGTATTTTTGTGAGAAACACTGAAACGTTAGGGTATTTTTATGAGAAACACTGAAACGTTAAGGTATTTTGCTCAAAAAGGTACAACGTTGTAAATTTTTGCCAAACGTTTGGGACCAATTTGTCCCAAAATGAACGATAGGGTATTTTTGTGAGAAACGCTGAAACGATAGGGTATTTTCCAGTCAATAACCCACTTTATATATGTGCCAATAGCTTTGAAAAAGCTAGGTTGCAGGTTGATAGTAGACACATAAATGAATATTTTGAGGATGCATCTATTAGTATAATGAAATACCTAAAAAGGCCTACTAAGGGGTGGATTTGTCCACATATATCTCCTTGTATTCTTTCGAGTAAGCTTGGAGATTTTTTGTCAACTTTTAGTAGAGATGACTAGGTAATTAGTTTTCATTTGTAGCAAGGGATGCAAGGGAATTCATCCTTCTGAAGAATCTTCTTGTTCTTCAAGTCATACTTATAAGATTGGGATAATATGCGATTCATCATAACCGATTCAGGGTGGCCAAGTCTATCATGCCAAAAGTAGACACTTGGCTAATATCGAGCACTTCAGGTGCTCCAACAGATTTACTTCCTCTATCCGAATCTTTGTATGGCATAGGCCTGATGACAGGCTCTCACAACACTCAAGTATGGTTTTAGTTCCTTTTTCTTGAGACATCACATACAAATATTCTTTTTTGGTTTACATTTGCAGTTTCTGAATGGATTCCGTTTAAATAGATTTCCTTGAAACTTAATAAGTTTCTTTATGAATTCAGAGAGAATAATGCATCCTTTATTTTTATTTTTGTCTCATTTGGGAGTAACAGTGTTGTGTTCCCAGACCCTTCAATTAAGTTTGATGGCCTGATATTTTATTTAATGGGCTTTCATATGGTATACTGCTATGAAAATAGCATTTGTATTGAAGAATCGTATGTGTTGATGTACTGTCTACTAAGCAGTCATGAGAGCAGTTCATCTATTAAACGATGAAGCTTATATATGCAAATTTAATTTCAGAAAAACTTAACTTAATTTATTCATGCTTCATGTAAAACATGGATAGCTCTTATGAAAATGTTTTTCTATAAAGATAAAAATAGCTAATCAAACAAGTTGTCTTTTTTGAAGTCATCAGCAGTGAACTTGACTGGAGCAGGGGTGGCCACCAGATTTGTTTCAACTTTCTTTTTCAAGCTTTGTTTGTACAATCTAGGAGGTTTCACGGCGTTCTACGCACTCTGGACCAATGTCATTTCATGCCACAGCTATGTCACTGGTCTTCCCAATCCTTTCTAGATGGGGTGCATCATTTCTGTTGTTGTCATTTCTGCGCCAAGTGAACTTCTGCCTCCCTTCATTTCTTTGCTGGCTGACTTGTCCCATGACCTTTTTATTTGGTCCCCCCCTTTTGGAATCTATTTTTCCTTTTATTGTCTTTCTTCTTTTTGGGAGAAGATGCATTGTGAGCTTCTGGAAGGGGGCATGCCAGGGGGAGGATGTTATGATTGGCAAGTAGAAGCTCTCTATTTTGTTCAGCCATGAGTAAATGACAGCAGCACAGAATACTTAGTGAACTTTCGTTCAGGGTATTGCTACATCAATGTCGCATCTTTTCATGGAAAGACGTGTAAGTCTTTTTCAGCATACAATCTTCTGATACTTTCTCACCACACAACTTCAGACATGAGGTTACTGAATAGAGCAGAGTTATACTCAGCTATGTACTTAAAGTCCTGAAGTCTTAGATTCACCCACTCATGATGTGTCCTTGTGAGTATAACATCTTTCTGATGTTTATATCTGTCCTTAAGGACAGTCCACAGCTCCAGTGGATCCTCGACCGTAACATATTCAGCGTTTATGGTTTTATCCATGTGGCAACGAATGTATATAATGGCTTATGCCTTTTCAATGTCTCCCGCTGTAACATCTTTTGTAATTGCAGAAACGAGGGATTTAGCTCGCAAGTGGAATTTAACATTAAGCTGTCAGTTTAAATAATTTTCCCTGATGTATCCAATACTTCCAAATCAACGTTTGCGATTTTTACCATTTTATTTAGAAAAGCACAATTTTGCATGAATTAATAATATTGTAAACATTTTTATGCAGAGGCAATTTTAAATGAATAAGCTAATTGTGTGGATCGACCATTCACCACATAAAAATAATGTCTCAAAGTCCATATTACAGTCCTTTTTACACAAATGAAAAAGAAAATTACAACTTTGGAAACCACTTGGGTCCCATTGAAAATCTTCATCTTCAAGAGTGGCCTCTGCCTTCATGGATATGGTCATCAGTCTTGGGCATTACATATTTTTTCTCACTATAATTTCTCTCAAAAGAAAAAGAAAAGTGCATGAAAAGTAAATATGTGACTAAACAGCCGATCCAAAACCACAATTAGCTGTTCATGCAAAATTTGTGTTCATAAAACATGTTTATAACGCATCACAGACATCACAGATTCATAATAGGATAAATACATCAAATTTAATATTTAATAATTATTCAGACCACGGGGCGATGTCATATACCATTAGGTTAGATAACTAATGACAGAGCGGTCAAAGGATCTTTATAATTATTAAGTTAATGCTAGCACAACATAGCAAAGATTTATCCTAGAAAATGTGGCAGAAAAGTGTGATTTAAGGCATATAAATATGATCCAAAAGCAGGCATCATATATTAACATATTCTATAAATCAGTTGTGCGTATAGGGGTCAATTCAAATAAAATTTAATGATGCCCCATTATTTTTTGTTTTGTAAAAGGAAGAAAATTTCCTTTTTTATAGTACTGATACGGTATCATGCTGATAACGTATTGTGAAGCGTAGCTTCTGGGGGAGACCTTACTTAGGTTTCATGTGGTAATACTCTTTTTTCTTTAGAAAATTTTTAATTACTGCCTAGACCATTTACATAAGTTTTTGTTCTTCTATTTTGCATTAACTTTTCACTTGAGAAATTATGTAAATGTACTCGATAGATATTCGACACCCAACACAAAATTCAAACAAATTGGATATAATTTAAATGGGTTTTGTTAGACTTGAATCCGGTATGTATATACACTCTTGAACATTAGGAAGTTTGTATAAAATACAAACTCAAATCCAAACATGACTGGTCACAAGACTCACAACCCATCATTGCAAATTTGAAATTTTACACAACTGTATCTCACCCCCAAACTTGCTCCGGTGGCTTCAAGTTTGATTTACAACAAAACTTTAAACACAGTTGATGATTAATTAGTTCCATACGATTGATTATGATCATACTGAGGCCAAGAAACAGCGTGGAAATTAGTGCCTTATGGCTGTCTATGGTCACTGTAGGGGCTGCGTGGCTGATCAAGAGTTCTCTTTCTTTCGCTTTATATCACCTTTGTCACTTTGGTTGGCTGCATGCATGCTGCTACAGAAGCAGCCGGGGGTTGATCATTGAGTTCATGAGGCAGGCATGAACCCTTACATGATGCATCCATCGTTGCTCATTAAAGAAATGTAAAAAATGAAAAGAAAAAAATCTAAGAATATACTTCACTTTTTTCTCCTTCGATATTTGTCATTGGGAGACTACTCAGACTAGGCATTGTATTTTTTTCCCCAGTAAGGTGATGCCAATGTAATGATCAAAGCTTGATTGTTAGTTAATTTTCCTGGAAGGACAAAGGAATCACCGTTAAAAGCAAGAGTGTGTCAATTAGTCCTCTCACTTGTGAAGGTAGGGTACTACTATATAACTGACATTTAGTCACGGACCAATCCGTGTCTAAAGGTCGGGTTTTCATGGTTGAAACTCCTTTGAAAAATTCTATAGCCGAAAGTTTGTGTCAAATAGTGGGGTTGCTATAAAGCGGCCTTCAACCATTGAATTTCCACTACGAAATTTCCCTACCTGAAGTACGATTAAAAAAGAAAAATGGAGCAAACAGCCAGGGATTTGTCACTGGCTTAAAAGAGAATCAGCCATGGAAAATCCTTGGCTGTTAGCACTTTCAACCACGAATTTGTCCCTGTCTGAAGATATTTGTGGATACAAAGCAAATCGGCCATGGAACATCTGTGGCTGTTAGCACTTTCAACCGCGAATTTGTCCATAGCTGAAGATGTTCGTGGCTACAAAGAAAATCAGCCACGGATATTCAGTGACTGTCAGCGCCTTTAGCCACAGATTTGTCCGTGAGTAAAAGTGTTTCAGATTTATTTTTAAATTTAAAATATTAAAAAATCCCTGTAAAGCAGGAAAAAAACCATTAGCAGTCAACACAAAGATGTAAACATGATGCCATCACTTCTTTTTTTATTCTTCAAAGGACCAAAGTACACAATGACACATATCTTCGGTAACATTGAATCAACAAGATAACAATTGCTCATGTAAAAATAAATCTAATTCCCTATAGCTAACAACAAGCTCATGATTATTAGTAAACTTTTGTGAAGGGATAATACCGAGTTGGTTAGTCGGTTGGGATCACGGCTTATCTTATAGATAAGACCGTACTACTGTACCTTATCTGTATATGCTCATCTTTATGCTATAAATAAAGAGCTAGGGGTTCCTCTCCCAGAAGTTGATTCATAACACGTTATCAGCACGAGCCTCTAAAAATTCCACAAATATCGATCGTTGTGAAGGCGAAGGGAGACGGGAGATCCGAGCACACAGTACAAGGCTTCATCAAACGAGCGTCGTAATCCGCGTAGGCTTCATTCAACCATCGCTATATCCGGAGGACGGATATAGAGGTAAATCCCGCTTAAAACGTCGTTTTTATCGTACGTATGATAGATCTACCAATAGATCTCGCAAGATCGATATGGGAATTGCTAATCGCCTATAATCGACGAACTTCATCGTCCAAAAATCATATTTTTAATATGATTTCCCATGCATAATTTGAATAATAGGGTTTTACCCTATCTAAGCATCGACGACGATTTTGTCGCCGGCCGCCACCCCGCGCGAGTCCCCCCAAGGGACACCGCCGTTTCCCCCCAGCACGTAGGGCATCACGCGGCTGACGTATTGCCGACGCCCTTAGGGCGACGCACTCCCCCCGCCTGAAGCGGGGGGGGGGGGCTTCCGCTGCGCCCCGCCCCCGCCTGAAGCGGGGGGCTGTCGTTGTGCCGTCACCACCCCCCCGCCCGAAGCGGGGGTCTGCCGCCTTCGCCCCATGCCTGAAGCGGGGGGCAGCCGATCGCCCCCCCCAAAGGGGGGCGGTCGTTTCCACGAGATCACCCTTGGGGGCGCAGCTGTTGTTTCCCCTCGAAGGGGGGCCGGCGCTTGGCGCCGCCACGCCCCTAGCAGCAAACGGTGGCGACGGCGACAAACCCTACCGCTGCCGCCCCACAACCGACAAGCCCTAATGGGCATGAAGCCCATACACTAAAAAATATTTCTCTATTCTGCCTTGCGGGCCTGAAGCCCGTAAGCAAACTGCGGGCCTCAGGCCCGCATGCCCACTGATTCAAAAAAAATCAGAGAAGAGGGGGAGGGCTATAAATAAGTTTTAAAAGCTTATTGGGCGAAAAGTTGATTAAAAATTGCATTTCGGAGACATAAAATTCATGTAAAATCACGATAAATTATGGGACAATAAGGGGACTTTTGAGGATGTTTGGGGATCGATTGGGGATTACAAATTTTTTCTCTTACTTTTGGGGACTTTGGCAATTTTTTCTCTTCCTTTTCGCTAAATGAATCGAAGGGATTACAAATTATTTCGAGCCTGAGTGCTTCACTTGGCGCTGGCGAGTACGACTAATGTTGACTTTCTCTAGCGCTGGACTTTGCCGGTCTTTGGTGTCCTCTCTAGTGTTTTCACCTTGTTCAGTGTAATGTATTCTTTTATGGCTATATGAACTTGATGAAGAGGTTAAGCTGTAAGTCCTCATTAGGTCCCGTTCTTTTGTTGGAAAGTATAATTGGAAAGTTGAGGAAGTGTAGAATCTGATGAGAGAGAAATTGGTGTGTAGTGTGTTCTTTTGTTGGAAAGTGTGGTTGGATTGTGGAGTTGGAAAGTTGAGGTGGGTCCCACTCCGTGTAGTGTATTCTTTTGGTTGAAGAAAGTTGGATGAAAAAAGTTGTGTGTGGTCCACTCAAGTTTTTTGTGTGCTATTTGTATCTAAACTTAAAATAATTAATTAATTAATATACTAGTTAAATAATACTTGAAATAATTAATAGGGTATGAAATTTGTAATGAAGGGTGTACATAGAGGGGGCCCACAAAAAAAAGTACGGGCGCTTCAACTGGAGAGAGAGAGAGGGGGGCCCACACAAAGTGGGATTCCTTTGTAATCGGAGCTATTTGCTCCGGTTGCTTCTGAGCCCGTGGATTCCCATTTGCAGGCGCCACGTCGGCAAGAATTCCAAATCCCCCCAACTCCAAAAGAACAGACCGATGGGAATTAAAAACTCGAATCCCGTGAACAATATGGGAATAGTGAAGAAATGAGGATTCTTCGGCAACTATCCGGGTAAAGAACAGGCCCTTAGCAACGATCCCTTGAGTAGAGTACACGCGTCAACTCATTTTTAAGCAACGTTACATCCTCAAATATCACATCAATCTCCCCTTGGCTTTAACATTGAAATTTACATTTCTTAGTGTAGTTTAACCAAAATACAGAGATACAATGTATCTTTCGTTAACCCTTTTCTCATAAAATTCGAACAAAGCATCATATATAGCAAGACATTGTTATATACAAAGTTTCCAACAACCTTTTTCAAGTAAATTACTGTAAGGCCCCAAACCGAGCAACAAAAGACTTAAATAGCTTTACAAGTCGATGTGTGTAACAGTGGCGACGCGCATACGAGAACGAACCGACACACGTGCCAAGCCTCAGTGGTCATTACCAGATATTCACTCAGAATACATAAGATCCAGATTGCTTCTCTAAGGATGTTCAGAGAAAGATAAAATATAATACATCATAGATGTTTAACCAAATACATCTTACAATAAGGAGTTCTTAAAACAAAATATATATCTCTCGTAACCTAGCGACTTGTCACAAAATTTAAGACTCCGCTTGGCATCAACTTCTGCTACTCTTACCAGCACCAATTTGCGGCTTAAATGGCATCTGAAATGGTTTTAAGAAAAACCATAGGTGAGCTGCATGGCTCAGTGTGTACAAAATCTCTCACCAATAAATCAAGCAAATATACATATGTTTATTTTTTGTTTCATGAAATATGCAATTTAATGACAATTCTAAAGACATTTAATGCTAAAGGAACAGAATATGCTAAAGACATTTTACGACATGTCAATGTGTACTAAAGAAACATGACTAAAGCAACAATAAAAGTTCCTCTTTTTTTACAGACCCTCTCAAAGATCCAACTAAGGCTACAAATTATGGCCTAATAGCATATGAATGTGTAAGCACATCAATAATTAAATTAATCGATCGATAGTCACCCGGGGATAGTTTACCAATTCTTGCCATAGGTTGCACAAAGGCCAAATCATATGTTTGCATATGAGACTCTTGAGTATAAGGAAAGTAGACTAAATCCCCCCTAAACACGGGATCACATCAAAGGCATTCAATGCTGATTGTGACCCGATATAACGCACCCCATGTTGTAAAGATTATAAGAAAATTAGACTAAATCTTCCAAAGACGGGGATCACATTAATGGCATTCAATCTAAAGATTATAAGGTAAGTAGACTCAATCCCCCAAAGACCGCAATCACATCAATGGTATTCAATGCTGATTGTGTCCCGATGCAATGAACCACACCTTATAAAGATCAGCGGTTATTAGTTACCAAACAACCAGGATTCATATTATCATGTAGATTACTATTATACACTTGATGATTTGTATATTTAAACATATCAAGAGAAATGAAAAGATTACTGGTTTTTCTATCTTTTTCTCCAGTCGTTTAATTTCTTCATGGTATCAGAGCCATTGCTTAACAGCAATCTGATCTTACATCTTCCGCTTATCTAAATCTTCAATCGAACTCTAATGGAGCCGATTATGCAAACTTCAGTCGTCGTAGAGGTCGAGCCGATCAAAGACGATCCAATAATACCCGTGGCTCTCTGTTTGGCAGTCAACCTGTGACTCGCGGTGGCCAAAGATCACTTGCATGTGCTCCTGGATCAGTCGCCAATCGACGACATGTTCCCATAGATCCCTCCAGACATCATATTCCAGTTAAGTGTGTGGCAAAGACAACCATCACACACTTAACTACTACAGTCTCGTTGTACACACCAATAGGTCGGAAGCGTATGTCGCTCAATCCACCTCTTCTGTAGGCGTAAATTGGTACCTTGACAGTGGTGCTACTGATCATATTACTAATGATCAATCTCAACTGGAAACAATAATGCCATATGACGGTAACCGACAAATCTTTGTTGGCACTGGTGCAAGTGCAAAAATTGCCAACATTGGATCATTATCTCTACATTTTCTAACTTCTACCCTACATCTTAACAATGTTCTGCATCCACCCAAATTTTCCAATAATATGCTCTCTGTGCACAAGTTAACGTGCGACAATAATTGCATCATTCAATTCTCATCCTCGAATTTTATTGTACATGATGCAAAAACTGGTCGAACCCTTCTTCAAGGTCCGAGTATGCATTGGCTCTACCTGCTTCTCTCCAACCCTATCTCCCTCTCTGCTTCAAGTTGTTCGAGTTCTCTCTGGCATGTCTGCCTTGCTCATCCAGCTCCTCCTACCGTATCCAGAGTCGCCAGCAATCTGTCGCTAAAGCTATCATCACAAAAAACTTGCTTTCAATGTCCCATGAGCAAAAGTCACAAATTACCATTTCCTTTGTCTAAATCCAGAGCATATTCTCCTCTTCCAGAGCATATTCTCCTCTTTCTTTAGTTCATTCTGATGTATGGAGCCCAGCTGCTGTTCTGTCTAATAAAGGTTTTTGTTATTATGTCTGTTTCATTGATGATTACTCTTGTCATGTTTGGCTATATCTTCTATCTCAAAAATCTGATGTGTTACCTGCCTTTGAGATCTTCAAACCATGGCTGAACGGTAGTTTAATGCAAAAATAAAAATTTTCCGATCCGATGGCGAGGGAGAATTTTGCAATCAGCAATTTTCCTCCCTCTTTCGATAACTTGGGATCGTACATCAAACTTTAGCCCCATACACACCAGAACAGAATGGTGTCGCTGAAAGAAAACATCGACAGATCGTCGATACAACAGATGCTCTTAACAGATTCCATGCCAAAGAAATACTGGTCTGATGCGACAAAGACGACAGTGTACCTCATCAACATGCTTCCATCAGACACTCTCAACAACAAGTCACCATTTGAGATTCTTCATCAAAGACTACCTGATTACAAATGGCTCCGAACCTTCAGCTGCCTTTGCTATCCATGTCTTCGACCATATAAGTGCAACAAGCTTGAAGCTCGCTCGCAACCCTGTGTATTCCTTGGATATGCTGACCATGTGAAGGCTTACAATTACATGGACTAATCCACACAAAAGGTATACATCAGTCGACATGTACAGTTGAGGAGATGATTTTTTCCTTTTCGAAAAACCCATCAACACATACTAATACTCCTATTACCCTAAACTCTACGAGTCATTCCTTAAGTCCACCGACTCATTTATCGCCTCCCCCGACCTATTCTATCCCACCAAGATCTCCGAGCCATAATCCGAGCCAACCCCATTAAAACCCACAAAATCCACTTACTGCCCATCCTCTCCATGCCCTACTCTCTACACCGAGTAATCCTTCAATGCCTCCGAGCCAAAACTCAGCCTACTCGACCACACCTATATCCTACCCAACCAGACCTCTGCCAATGCTGACCAATCTTCCCTCACCTACTGAACCTACCAATCATATATTGGTGACTCATCATCTGTCCTATCATCCTGGCAACTATCTCCCACTGCTCACGGCCGACCCTACCGTGCCAACCTCAACAGCTCATCC
Source organism: Scilla litardierei (assembly GCA_030789695.1). Taxonomy (NCBI): domain Eukaryota; kingdom Viridiplantae; phylum Streptophyta; class Magnoliopsida; order Asparagales; family Asparagaceae; genus Scilla; species Scilla litardierei. Next base: position 17,744 of record JAULAV010007492.1, on the reverse strand, counting down.
ATCACCGACTCATCCTATAATAACCCACTCCAAGGTCGGCATCACCAAACCCTGCCAACCACTAAATCTTCACACTCATATATCTATTGAAGAGCCTCTCTCTTACAAATCGGCTGCAAAAACACCAGAATGGGGGCCCACTCCTTTATCGACCGTAAGTCGAGGGGCCGCTCCCCTCGCCACCGAATGAACGGGGACATACTCCTTCGTTGGACGTAAGTTGAGGGGTCGCTCCCCTCTCCACCGAACGAACTAGGACCCTCTCCTTCGTCGGCCATAAGTTGAGGGACCGCTCCCTTCACCACCGAACGAATGTGGACCCTCTCCTTCGTCAGCCATAAGTCGAGGGACCGCTTCGCTCGTCACCGAACGAATGTGGACTCTCTCCTTCGTTGGACGTAAGTCGAGGGGACACTCACCTCGCCACCGAACGAACCAATCGGCTGTAAGGCCGGAGGCCATTCCCCCAGTGGGCCGACTCACTCCTTTGTCGGCAGTAAGTCGAGGGGCTGCTACCCTCTCCACCGAACAAACCAATCGGTCGTAATGCTGGGGGTCATTCCCCCAACGAGCCGACTCACTCCTTTGTCGGCCGTAAGTTGATGGGCCAATCCTCGCCACCGAACGAACCAGTTGTCTGTAAGGCCGGGGGCTACTCCCCCAGCGGGCCAACCAATTTCTTGGGCCGACCCATTATTGTCCCCAGCTGACTTCAGAAGCCGAACCAATTTTACAAAAGGAGTCACTTCTCTCACTCATATTACATCTCCCGAACTCAACCTTGAAACGGTTGAACTCGGAAGATGGGGGCCACTATTACGCTAATTATGACTGGCCTCCTTCAATGAATCGTGGCCATTCATGCAGCTATTAGGACCCACCTTCATGGCCATTAATTCAGCGATTATGGTCCGCCTTTATGACTATTACTCTTTCATCAATGGTAGCAACTATTGGGGGTCAACACTTCCTCATTACGTGCCATCATCAAGGATGGCAATAAAGCCTCATCATGACCAGTAGACATGAGAGGGTGGATGGCTCAGCTATGTAAAGGCCAGGAGGTAGCACCTTCAGGAAGAGGATCTCCGCGATCCAACATGGAGGTAGCCTAATGCAAACTCTCATACTCCTCCAAACAATATATCCTTTTATATAGCTCGGTCGGAGGACTAGCGGACGGCACCCTAGCGGATCGGAACTAGCCCCACCGAGCCCCTTTTGAGTTATACCCTGACTTAAGCATCAGAAGAGATTCGGTCGGGCCCCAGACCCGACCCCTGACGAGCTTCTCATTTTGCAGGCCACAGGAGACATCGTCCAACCGAAGTTCCACTTCGGCATTCCATCGTTTGGTCCTGAGCACCCTCGCACGGAGTCTGCTCGGCCGACCGATCCCGGAGGTCATACTCGTCTTCCACGTCAGTGACGACCTCCAGACTACCGACTTGTGGTGAGAAAACAACCTGAACCAACTACTGTTTCCATGCACTAATAAATTGTTTGTAATACATCATATTATTTCATTGGGCATATTTTTTTTAATTTTCCTTTTTAGAAAGAATTTGTTATTAAAAGGGGGATTGTCTGCATCCTATTGAATGAATGCTGGTTTTGTTGAGGACTGTTTGTATAATATGTGAAGAGACCAAAGCAAGAGCCAATGAGAGGGCACGGTCGGTTACAAACAGTGGAGTAGGAGTCAGTCGTTCTAGTGGGTTCCTGCCAAAGACCCCACCCCTTTTTAAATCCTCTCTCTCGATCTCTCTCTCTCCCTCTCTGTATTTTATTCTACTATCTCTCACAACCTATTTTTGAGCCAAAGTCTACAAGGACAAGATCTTCTCTGTACCTTGAATGAATTCATGGGGGATGAAATTATTACAGAGACGAGGGTGTCAAGAACTTCAAGCCGCATCTAAAGATAGGAAACGGGAAAACAAAAGAAGACTCATAAATAGGAGAGAGATTATAGAGTGAGAGAAAAAGTGAGGTTCATGAATAACATCAGTTTATTTTGAAAGCCTGTTTTTTTAAAGCACGTTGCAAAAATCATCTCCCCACTCTTAAGTGAATTTTCGCTGTCTTCAGCAGAGCTCTCAGTTCACATGGTACTCTTCAAACCCTTGTTTTCTTTCTTTCTTAAATCTTTTTTGATGGATAAACTTCTGTTTTCTGTGCAGAAAGGAAAGGAGTTGACGAAGTTTTGATGTGAAGTTCATGAGTTGATAGAATGCAGGGCATCATTCAATAATGGGAACAAAGAAAAAGTTTTGCAAGTTAGTAATGCTGATGGGAGAGAATTCTTGGATTGCTGCAAATCATCACAGGGTGGGTGAAACTGGGCTCTCAGACTCTGGGCATTCATCAGCTCAACCCATTCCTTATGGAATTCAAGGCATCACACCTGCTGCCACAAATTTCTTGTATGGGTCCTTAAATTCTTCTTCAAAATTTTATTTTTTGGCCATGTTTTTATGGGATTATTCATATCATGCTATAATTTGCAAAGAAATAATCATGCATGTGGGTTTAGTCCTCAATGGGGCCATCCCCTTCATCATCCAATTCCCTTTTATCTGTCTCACCATCTTCACTAGACTTTTCCTAATTTTTTTAATATTAATGTTGATGTCCACAGTCTCTAATGGGATTACACCACTCCCCACCCAATTCCTTAAACTTTGAGTCTTATCTATCCATGTGCTTATTTTTATCATTATAATATAGCTTATATTTCTCTCTCACTCTCTTGTGTATATATATGCATATTTTTTAAATTTATCTACTTGATAACAAAATTATTATTTTTCTGATGAACGAAACGGACCTTTGTTTGATTGTTCAGTGACCAGGGAGGATCTGCTTATTTTGGTGAGCTTGAAGAAGCTCTCATGCAAGGAGTTGTTGGCATTAGAAATGATGAGGACATGAAACGTATTCTCTCTCTCTCTAACACACACAACCTTTTGAAAATGCCCACATCTCAAATAGCCCAAATTAAAGAAGATAGAGGTCTGAAATTGTCTTAAAGAGGCAGCCTTGAGAGAACCGAATCCTCCTTCAGGGTTGGGGTTAAAGCTAGCTTTGCCATCACCAACTCTCTGAAGCCTGCAAATACTTTTTCAGAGAAAAAAACGGGCAAAGAATATGGCTGCTTTTTGAAACACACTGACACTTTAGTCCTGCTTTCTCTTCTCCCTGGTGCAAAGAAGATAAAAGTGGCAGGCTTTTAATTTGATCTTCTCCTCTTTCTCTCTCTTGCAGCTTTTTTCTCTACAAGACCCTCTCCTACTATTGAGATCTTCCCTTCTTGGCCAATGAGATTTCAGCAGGCCAACAAGGTGGGCTGTTGCCTTGGTTTTTTGATACAGAAAAAGGAAAATAGAAACAATGGTCTTTAAATATTTTTTTGTATGGGCAATAATTATGAATATAGGGAAAGTCGAAGTCGGCAGGGAGCACAGACTCAGGATCAGCTCAACACACAGTTTCCCAGCTGGAATCAGAGTCTCCGGTAAGCAACAAAGCCTCGTCAGAGCAGACTTCTGAGCCAATGCAACTGCAGCAGGAGCCAATGGCAAGCCTTGCCCCCAGCCCCAGAACAGGAGCTGCAACAAATCATCAGCCCAGGCCCCAAGACAAGGTGCTGCTCACTGCTTTTGATTAGTTTTTTACAGAATTTTTTTTTTCATTATTGGAAGCCAATGGCACAAATCCTTAAACCCAAACAAATTTGAAGGACCCAGAAATCTCTGTTGTTTTATTTTTTAGATGTTTTTATCCAGAATCTTTGCCTCTTCAGGCACATGGTATTGTCAACACAGATCCCCAAAAAAGTACTGTTTTTTCTTCACTTTTTACTACCTATGCACCCTTCAAACCCTAGCCAGTCACTGTTTCAGAGGAGCCTGCTTGGGTGAACAATTTTCACTCAGATTGTCACACACTGCCTGTTACGAGTTTGATCAAAAACAGACAATGAAAAACACAAGCAAAAAACACACAGATTTACGTGGAAACCCCAAGACGGGGAAAAACCACGGGCAGAGGAGAGAAATTCACTATATCGAAGATCTGGTACAAAAAGGGGAGAAGTGCGGCGGCTAAAAATAGGTTAAAGCCGAAACCCTAGATTACATCATATTTATATGGGGAAAACAGAAAAGGTCCATACCGCGGGGGCGGAGCCCCCGCACCCCCGGTGGGCTCAGTGGTGGGCTACGGTCTCGGGCCTATCGGCCCGATCCCTCCGCTACCACCACAGAGCCCTGAAAATTTCCCAATAAATGTCGCACCGCGAGCTCTTCGGGTCGGGTCACTAAACCGGATTCGGGTCACACACTTTAACACTGCCCTTACCACCTTTCCATATTGTGGCCGAATAACACACAAATTAGGGGGTATTTTGGTCTTAAAATGCTTGCAGTGTCGACAGATTTAGAAGCAGGGTTTGTCTTTGATTAGAACAAACTAATCTCTTTGTTATCTTTGTTGTCTAATCTTTAGATCTACTTAAGAATTTTATTGCTTTTGTCTTGATATGATGTTAAAAATTGCTAATCAGTATTAAAAGAAACACAACCTGCTTTAACAGCCTTAGTTTTATAATCCCCATTGTTTGCTTTTCTTTATTTCATTTTACCCCAATCTCTCACCACTGGCTTAATTTCGCAAACCTATATTTTATTTTTGCTGAATTCCCAAAAATACATCTTACTATGTGTTGACGGGTGAATTCGTCTCATAGTAAAATGAAACTGACGAGGATACCTTAGATGACGTCACACTTCGTCAGCAAATGAGCTGGACCTGAAAGAGGCTAGATACGAGAGTCTAGGAGCTAAGTCCGAGCTATCGGATGAAGCTCGACCTAACTCTACGTTTGACTTTCTGCAACACAGAGAAACCGTCAGAAGGGTCGGATCGGTGTTCCGACCCAAATCCCATCAGTAAGAGACTTAAAGAGAGCTCGAGGCAGCCAAGTCCGACCTATTGGGAGGTCGTCTAGTCACTGTCACACCAAGGTATGGTAGAAGAAATATAAAGTGGAAGAAGTAATTTGAGTTGTCAGAGTAACTTAGTGTTTAGTAACTCTGGAGCCTCCTCCTGTCCCATCATCGTTTGACTATTTATATGTAAGGATTTTCCTTCTGTGCCATTAGTATACAACGGCTTCGTTTTAATGGTGGCATGATTATTCATGAAAAAAGGCCATAACCGCTATCCACTTACTCTGCAATTAATATCAAGCCCACTATTAACCGATCACTTGAGGCTCGGAAGCTCAACGGGCAAACGTGTCTTGAATTTGACTGAGTAGGCGGTTGGTCTTGGGGGGGCTTCTTGGGATTTTTGGGCCAGAACATCGCGTTCCTTTTGGGCTTCTTTATTTAAACGAGTTGTCCTTGCTCGCTTCGAGAATCGGCCCATTGTAGTAACACTATGATAAAATTACAAAACTATCCTGAACTTATTATGTTTCGATAAACCCATAGAGTTCTTAACAAAAAATTGAATTGACGAAATTATCCACACTTTTCCTCTTGAAATAATAACATCCAAAAATGTATAAAAGTAAGTCAAATGGTATTTTAGGCATTACTTGACACGTGACCATCACGTGCTCACGTCAAACAAGCGGCCGTCAAGTATGATGTAGCTTTGCGATTATATTTATAGTAAGAGTGAGTTTTTTGGAATTCAGCAAAAATAGGAGGCAGTTTTGTGAAATTAAGCCGCACCACTTGTTATTTTAAGTATCATTTCATTGTATATTTTTTATATTTTAGAGGATGGCGGCTGGCTCAACTACAGAGAAAGATTGAAAGGCTCGAGATGCCATGGTTGTGAGAAAAAACTGTCTCCCCAATCTCTCATTGCACTTATTGGAAAATGTATTTTAAGGTGATTTCTTAAATAATTATGTAAAGAATCGATCTAAAATTACATAAGTGAGATACTTTTAATTGATCCATTCCATTCATCATCATACTTTAAAATTATTTCCTATGAAAAATCATGTGATTTAGACACTTTTAATAGTTAATCAAGTGATGTCATTTGCATAATTGTTAAGTTTTCTAACCACTAATGAATGACAAAGACACATTAAAAGATTATATATATATATATATATATATATATATATATATATATATATATATATATATATGTTGACTAGGATCCATGCGGATAGATCAAACATTAAAAGATTATTTATATATATATAGAGGTTGACTAAAATCCGACCGTTGGATGTCTTCTAACATGTCTAAAATAGCTCCAAACAAAATTTCAACTAATTTGGACATGTTTTGCCCATGCATCAAGTGGTTGCAAAATTAGCCGATTTTATAACTATTCAAAAACATCGATTTTGCAACCACTTGATGCATGGGCTAAACATGTCCAAATTAGTTGAAATTTTGTTTGGAGCTATTTTAGACATGTTAGAAGACATCCAACGGTCGGATTTTCTATTTACATTGTCTAGCTTTAAATTCCACTTGGATGGATCCGTATGTTTGATCCATCCGAATGGATCCTAGTCAACATATATATATATATATATATATATATATATATATATATATATATATATATATATATATATATATATATATATATATATATATATATAATTTTTAAGATATGTAGATCGCAATAAGCAGAACAGAATCATCCATAAATCGGTACAAAGTCTGCATTTGAACGCCTTCTTAAATAATTATTTAAAGAGTCACCTTTGCACACACACAACTTATAGCCGTGTATATATGATCATGCATGTAAATATGTTTTATATGTATGTGTATTGAATTTTCATGCACACATAAAGGCAAGGCAAGTAGGCAAATGCATGTATTTTTCACAGCTGCTGTATGGGACCTGTTGGTCATCCCACTTGATCACCATAAACAATCATAAGATAAGGATTATCCTAATCATAGCTAGCTAGCACTATATCTTGCTTTGCTTCTTTACTCGTATTTTTGTTTTTGTCCTGTAATTATTACAATTGAAAATGCTTTTATGATACATATGAGAATTTTTTAAACATATGTGGTGAAAAGTTTGAGGAAATGCTACTACAGGATGGATTAATAACAAGAAAATTGTTCAAGATCGTCTGAAAATTAAACAAAATCCTTGCTTTTTGAATCACAGACCCTGAGACGCTTATCTCAGAATAGAGAGGCCGCGAAGAAAAGCAGGCTCAGAAAGAAGGTGTGTGTTTTTTTGTTTTTCCCAGTAATTTTCATTTTGTTTTCCTATACGAAAACTATCGCGCATATCACAGCTTCTTTAATTCAACACAGGCATATGTACAGGAGCTTGAATCCAGTAGAATGAAGCTTGCTCGGTTAGAACAGGATCTACAAAGAGCAAGATCACAGGTGGTATGTCAACGCTAATTATTAATTTATACTCCATTTTAATTCCATTTTCGGATGCTGATCCTCCTCAAAACTTTGGTGGTGATTAGGGCCTCTTGTTAGGAGCTGGCAATGCAGGTGGAAATATCAGCTCGGGTAATTACATGAACCAAATTTGCTGAAATTTGTCATATCAAATCTTTGTTAGTGTAAGTTGCAATTGCATATGGAGAGCAGGTGCAGCTATGTTCGACACCGAATACGCTCGATGGCTGGATGAGAACTGCAAGCACATGGCCGAGCTCCGGGGAGGCTTGCAGGCCCACCTGCCGGATGGCGATCTTGGGGTCGTGGTGGACGAATGCATCGCCCATTACGACGAGATGTTTCAGCTGAAGGGAATCGCGGCTAAGTCCGATGTGCTCCGTGTCATCGCCGGGCTGTGGACTACTCCGGCCGAGCGCTGCTACCTCTGGATGGGTGGGTTCAGACCATCCGATTTGCTAAAGGTGACCAGTGTCTGTGTGTTACAAATTGAGGCGAAATGTTTGGTGTTAGTTAAATATGTGATTGGGTGTTATATGTGCAATAGATTCTGATGCCACAGCTGGATCCGCTGACTGAGCAGCAGCTGGTGGGGATCTGCGGCCTGCAGCGATCATTGCAGCAGGCCGAGGAGGCCCTCTCGCAGGGCCTGGAGCAGCTGCGGCGGTCGTTGGCCGACACGGTATCCGGCGGGTCTCTCAATTATATTGGTGCCAATGCAGGGGATTACATTGGTCATATGGCAATGGCTCTGGGAAAATTGTCCAACCTTGAAGGCTTTGTTATACAGGTAACTAATTCTATAGATCTCTTGAAGCTAATGCTATGAATGTTCCAATTTTATAACCACTAGAAATATAGCTTTATCTTTCTGAAAAAAAAAGTAAAGCAATGGTTCTCATTGTATAATTTTCTTTTCAGACATTGTAAAATGTTTCTGTATCAGTCCTTTGTCCTTTTCTTATCATTTAGATTTTACATTGTCCTTTCTCTAACTTTTGTTTCTTCTTTCAGTACTTACTAACCCATCAAAATCAAAAGCTATATTCTTCCATTTCTATATGTTTAGTGTCTCACAAAAAGTTGCACATGTTGCTATCCATGAATAGTAGCATGAAAAGGATGCAACAAGCCAGCCTTTACATAATTGAGTAGCGCCATATGCCCAGTATAATGTTCAAGTTTGCACACCCTACCATTTCCCTTGGTAGGCCAATGATGATTATTTACTTCAATGTATAATTTTTATTCTGAGACCAATGGTATCATAACGCATATTTCTGAGAATAATTTTTATTTTGACAATTACCCGTTGTTCGTCAAATTTTCGTAGTAATTGAAATGATTATTTTTCAAAGGGCAGGCCGATAATTTGAGGCAGCAAACTCTGCACCAGTTGCGCCGCATACTAACGATTCGACAGGCCGCAAGGTGTTTTCTGGCAATCGGAGAGTACTACGGCCGCCTCCGTGCCCTCAGCTCCTTGTGGGCATCTCGTCCTCGCGAGTAAGCTTTTTGCCTTGCCTGTTCACTTGATACTAAGCCTATCATGTAGGCGGCCGGGTAGTTAAAATGCTTCACTAAAAACTATTCTGAGCAAGCTTAAGGATTGAAATATCAATGACTAGATCAACTTTGATTTGATACAGGAGCATGATCACAGAGGACGGCAACTGCACAGCACACCTACATATGATTCATCAGCCGGCAGCATACACTCATTTTTCGGCATTCTGATCGAATTGTTTGCTAAGGTAACCGCGCAAATCGACGTTGAATTTCTCTCAACTTGTAATGTTGAGAGAGAGAGATCTTGAAGTTTCCATATGAAGAGCGTTCTAATGCAGCAGAGGGGAGAGAGAAGATGGCAGGCCTTAGGAAGTAGAAGCAAATCAAAGATTGTAACCGTTTATGTCTTAATTTGTAGGTGCTTGATTGTCTAAATATTTGATTAAAATGTGTTAGGTCAATACCTATGATTCATTCACATAGAATTTGAAGCAATATGAAAAGCACAAAGAACACACAACAGTTACACAATTAGTTGGTAACACAATTCGGTGCGCACACATACATCTGCAGGGCCACGCCCAGAAAAGATACTCTGCTATCTTTAAAGACGATTACAATCACTAATGTTACACTATGATAGAATTTCTATTATGAGAACACCCTCCCTCTCAATACAACCATAATAGGTGATTCCAATCAACACAATAGCAAGATCCCCTTACAACCTGAATCAAACTCACTTTGATCCCTACATTCATAGCCATCAGCCTCATTCACCAAAATGAGAAAGGGGAGTAATCACAGCAAGATTCCCTAGCGAAAACTGACCTGAATCAAACTCCCTTTGATCCCTTCTTTCGTAGCCATCAGCCTCCTTCCTAGGATGATGAACCAATCTCTAAAAGGTTAACCCTAGCCGAAACTGCTTGCGAGCCTTTTTTATCATGCTTCACCAATCAAGGAACTGTTTCGGGTAAACAGTTCTATAATATCTCAATCGGATTTTCTGCCCATAAATTAAGGAAATATTTTAGGTAAATAGAACCAATTAATCTCAGCAGTTATTTCCTCCCAACAAATTAGGCAACGACCAGATTCTGAGCGAGATTCTGGGTGACAATAGGAAATAATAAATTCTGGTCGTGATACTAAGTGATAATATAAATCTGGAAAATCTACACCAAAGATCATGCAGTCGAATCCATCTGGAAATTCTGAAACAAAAATCCTACAGTCGAATCCCGCGTGTCATGAATGATGTCATATAACATGAGTCATAACATGGCCTCACAAACTATGCAAAAAAAGTTCAAAATCCATAACCAAAACAACCCAGACCTAGTGCCATTAATGCAAATATACATCAAAAAAATCAACCCACCAATCTCCCCCCTTGGCATTGTGTGGCACAACCCAAGCACGGTCAAAAGTGCACCAAAAACACAGAATCTTGTTCTCCCTCTTTGAGCCACAGTAAGCCAACGGATACCTCAAGAAGACGTAGCTGGAGCCGGAGCAGTAGAAACAGCAGCAGAGGAAAAACCAAAAAACATCCACCTTACTAGTAATAGCCAATTCCGAATAGCAACTCAATAAAGCAAACAATACTTTGCCGAGAGAGACGAGGTTGTAAGGACCATCTATGCCTTGCACTACTAACAATAAACACTCTAGGGGGTGAATAGAGTAATATCAATAATCGTGTAATTAAAAATTAAACTTGCAAATGCGGAATTATTAGTGCAAGAGGAATTTAAACAACACAATCAAGCAAATGCTAACACACATATTTTACCCTGGTTCCCCAACTTGGGTACATCCAGCCACACCAAATATTCACTATAATCCTACACAAAGTAGTTTTTACAATCTCACACAGAAATACCTCACATAGAGGATTTGTTCTCTCACATAGAAAGAACCTAACTCTTACACAGAGAGTACTCAGCCAACCCTACACAAGGGTTAACCTCTCATAAAGAGAGGAACCAGCTCTTACAAAGAAATCTATGGTTTCAAGAAAACAAATGAAACAAATTACTCTTACATATGCATTGAGATGGACTTACTCAATATCAAGATGAATGCATGGAAGATGATCTCCAAGTGATGAGATGAACTTGATTGCACTTAAAGGATTTCCCTTGAGCTAGCTTCAAAGCATGAACATGATTAGAGCTCTAAAAGGGAAATGAGAGATTAGGAGTGGCTGAATGAATCTCTAAGATATTCAATGTTAACCGAGTGTTCTAAATGAACTAACACATCTTCTATATATATGACGCCACTAAAATCCCATAAAACCCAAGCTAGAAGACAAATAAACAAATCTGCAACGGCTGGAATCTGGGATTTTACGGCAACAATAGGCGACCGTTGAAGAGTGGACAGTCGACTGATTAACGGCTGGATATAATCCCAACGGCTATAATCTGAGCCAGGACAAGCGACTGTAGAAGACTACACGGGCGCATGTACAATGTGTAGGCACATGTAAAGACTTTGTCAGGCGACAGTCACATGAGATGGAATGTAGCAAAGAAAATGCAACTTTCACACTTGTGCATTTAGACGACTGAAGAGAAAAGTCCAGGTGCCTGAAAAGTGACAGTCGACTATGAACTCTGTTGAGTATTGGACTTCTCCCTACTTGATTTTGATGATGAGCAAACATAAATACTTGTGACTAATCCCCTCCATGCAGTTAATTCGTTGACTAAGCTAATCATGAAGATCAAATAGCAATGGATGACTATCAAGATCAATCAAAGCTCAAAGAATTGAAGATTGGGTGATCTGGTTGAAGAAAGAAGCTTCAAAGACTTCAAGGCCATTCAAGAGAAAGAAGAGAAGCCAAATTCAATGTAAATCTTTTTATGCTTTTATTTCTCTTGATTAGAATGTAGCTTTGTATTAGAACCATCTTTCAGCTCACATACTTCACTCTATCTTGCCTAGGAAGTCATTAGAACCCATTTCCTAGGACTCCAACTCTTCATTCACTTTACTGTACATTCTGGATTTTCAATAAGCGACTGAAGAACAAAATGCAGGCGACTGTCTCTATACAGGCTCCTGAGAATTATTCTGCAGTCGTCTGTAATGCAAATGTTTTGACATAGGTTTTGGGGTTTTTCATTCCTAACTTTCAACATGTGACTGCTATACAAAGTACATGCAACTATCTAGCTAGTTTCAGTCGCCTATGACTTGTAGTCGACTGTCTTCTCTTTCATAAAGATCCTAAGATCTATCAACTTATGCACTTGTGCATCCATGTGCACTATTTAGGTTTTACAGGCGCCTGCCCATGGCACATGTGCATGTCTATACCTCTACAGTCACATGTCCATCACTTGCCCAGATCTTTCATTTTGGCAAGTTACGCACTTGTGCATACAGACGATTGAAGTTGGTTTCCCAGTTGTTGATGTGAAATTAGCTCAATAGTTAATTGGCATAAAGATGACTCCTTTCTCGGGATAGAGCCTTGTCAGCGATGGTTATGGGATCCGTGAACGAGAGTCTCCGGATCATGGAGAGCTAGAATTTGACTCCACGGATGGATGTTAGCCTAGCTTCACGATATCTCCAGTTTCCTGCAACATAAGAAGATCGTTATGGGGTCGGGGTTAGGGCCCGGTCGAATCCCTTCCGACGCTCAAGTTCATTTTTCATGGATGAAAAATATTGAGAAAGATAAAAGAGGAAAATGTAAGAGGAAGATTTTGGAATCTTGTTGAGTGTAGTTTAGTACGTAGCCATCTGTGGAGAGCTAGCCCTCTTCTCTCATTGTCCTTTGGACTATTTATCCCCCTCCTTGACTAGTAACTTCTTCCCTCTTTAAGTGGCCTTTTCCCCCATAACTCCCCCATGAATACAGAACTTTATTACTCATTTAGTGGCTATTGAATTGGTCCATCATGGGATGTAACCGCCACCATTATTATAGCTATTCATGGCTCTTCATGAGGAGGGTTTGACTCATTCAAACCAAAGGCTACGGGTTATGAGAGAGGTTGGGTGACTCATTCAACCCAAATGCTTTAGGCCACGGGCCATCTTAGTCCAGCATGTTGAATTTATCGATTTGCTTCATGGCTGGGCCCACATACTCAACAATGACCCCCATTGCTCGAGTTCAACCATTTGTGAAGGTTAAGGTCGGGTAATGTGCTTAACCAAGAGGAAGAATAAACTTTGGTCGATTAGTCAGGTATCGAAGAGGTGACCTCTTCGACTTATGGTCAACGACAGACATTGTTCGGTTAGAAAGGGGTGGCCCCTTCAATTTACGGCCGACGATGTGAATGGCGTTCACTATGAAAGAGAAGGTCCCTTCGATTTACGGTCAATGAGGAGGAATGTCGTTCAGTTGCGAGGGGATGGCCCCTTCAGCTTACGGTCGACGATAAGAATTGTTGTTTGGCTGCGATGGGGTGGCCTCTTCGATTTATGACCGACGACAAAATTTGATTTTTTCAGTGGCGAGGGATTGGTCCCTTCAACTTACGGCTAACGACGATTATTGTCGTTCGGTTGCGAGGGGTGTGGCCCCTTCGGCTTATGACCAACGACAAAGTCGAGTCGATCAGTTGCGAGGGGTTGGCCCCTTGGCTTACTGTTGACGACAAAGGTCGTTCGGCTGCGAGGGGCATGGCTCCTTTGGCTTATGACCAACGACAAAGTCGAGTCGTTCAGTTGCAAGGGGCTGGACCCTCGGCTTACGCCTGACGACGAAGGTCGTTCGATTGCAAGCGTCGTGGCCCCTTCGGATTATGACCGACTACAAAGTCGAGTCATTCGGTTGCGAGGGATAGGCCCTTTGGCTTACTGCTGACAACAAAGGTCATTCGGTTGCGAGAGGCATGACCCCTTCAGCTTATGATTGACGACAAAGTCGAGTCATTCAGTTGCGAGGGGTTGGGCCATTGGCTTACGCCTGACAACGAATGTCATTCAATTGCTAGGGGTGTGGCCCCTTCGGCTTATGACTGGCGACAAAGTCGATTCGTTCATTTGCAAGGGGTGTGGCCCCTCGGCTTATGGCTGGCGACAAAGGTTGTTCAGTTGCGAGGGGCATGACCACTTCGGCTTAAGACCGTCGACAAAGTCGAGTCGTTCAGTTGCAGTGGGTTGGTCTCTCGGCTTACGGCTGACGATGAAGGTCGTTCAGTTGCAAGGGGTGTAGCCCCTTTGGCTTATGACCGATGACAAAGTCAAGTCGTTCAGTTGCAAAGGGTTGGTCACTCGGCTTACGGCTGACGACGAAGGTCATTTGGTTGCGAGGGGCATAACCCCTTCGGCTTAAGACTGACGACAAAGTCGAGTCGTTTACTTGCGAGGGTTGGCTCATCGGCTTATGGCTGATGATGAAGGTCGTTTGGTTGAGAGGGGCATGGCTCCTTCGGCTTAAGACCAATGATAAAGTCGATTCATTCAGTTGTAAGGGGTTAGCCCCTTGGCTGACGGCTGATGACAAAGGTCATTCGGTTGCGAGGGGCATGGTCCCTTCGGCTTATGACCAACAACAAAGTCAAGTCATTCAGTTGTGAGGTGTTGGCCCCTCAGCTTAGGCTGACGACAAAGGTCGTTTGGTTGCGAGGGACATGGCCCCTTCAGCTTAAGACTGACGACAAAGTCGAGTCGTTCAGTTTGAGGGGTTGGCCCCTCGACGTACAACTAACGATGAAGGTCATTCTATTGCGAGGGACATGGCCCCTTCGGCTTATGACCGATGACAAAGTCGAGTCATTCAGTTGTGAGAGGTTGGTCACTCAATTTACGGCTGACGATGATATTGGATCGTTCTCGTCCTCTCGCTTGAATTGCCTTTGCCTCGGATAGGTCATTTTCACATTGTGTGTTACTTCCAATTGATGGATTGATGTGGACGTTGATGCCAAGAATCGAGGCAGAGTTGGCTTTGGCTAGGAGGATATGGCCGGATTGATGGGAAGCCGTATTAATGGATTTGCATTCGTCCCGCAAAGCATCCTTAAGGGCGACCATGAGTATAAAATTCATCCCACCGGTAGGAGAGAAAATGTTCAAAGCAAGGATTCGTCGGAAAAATTTACCGTTATTTCAAGTTGTAATCGGAGTAGGTATAGAAAGAAATGACCTATTGTGGTTTCATCTTGACTCTGCAAAGGATCTCGGCGAGCTGGTTCGGAGCTCGAAGATTTGATAAGATTTGGACAACAATTTTCTGATGCCTGGACAGAGGTTGGCCCCCCAGAGCTTGGAACTCGGGAAGTGGCTTGGCATGGTCATATCCGAGTATCGAGGAGGTGGATTCCCGGAGGATCCCAATTCGATAGGCATTCAAGGGGTTGCATGCACATTTGATAAGTGGCAGCCTCCTCGTGGCAGGGGCATGCTTTAGTACCGTGAATTTTGGCATGAGCTTGAGCTTGGTTGATGTCCCAAACATTCAATTTACAACTTGATTTTACATTTGATTCATCTCCGAGCAATTTGTGTCAGGCATTAATGTTGGCTCAATGTGATTTGCGATGGATCAAATGTGCTCGTCATTCTTTTTTCCTACCGGAAAAAAAATTAAATCGAAATAGTGATTGCAAAAGGAATGACAAAGTTTTGATCGGAGCTTTTGTTAGCCTCGAGACCATCACATTGGACCCGATGCCACGAATCGTTTCACTGAAGATCGGATGTCTAGGTTTTAGAGTAGATGAGTTTGGGTCTTACTGAGGCTAAGCTTGAGTCTTCCATAGTTCTTGCCTCACAGAGGGACGATGGAGTTGAAGTTCCGATCGTGCTTGGAAAAGGCGAGGAAATGTGGTGCCTGCAGTTGATTGGGACTGGGCCTCGTCGGATCATTGTGCTCGACTGGGTCGATGTTCATATTCGTCGATCTATGATGGGTCGACGTGTTCAGCGAAGCTTACCAAGGGAGACATGGAAAAAGCTCTTAATCAAATTGAAAGTAAAGGAAATTGATAAAGAGAAAAGGAAAAACTATATTCCCTGTCATTGTTCTCTTAGTTCGATCGGAGTGGAGCTAGGTATTGGGTCGTAGCATGGGTTGATGGCCTCAGACTTAGCTCAGAAATCTGTCAATGCTTGGAAGAAGGAACTCCCCCGAATTCAGCTTGCCGGATGGAAACCTAAGGTTGATCTAGTCCGACATGCTCAGTCGGAAGCACTCCAAGTAGCTCATCAACTAATGACTTAAAAAGGGGCAGCTCGGCAGCGAGGGAGAACAAAGCTTGTTGATGGTCAGAGTTCGTCAGATCGATGGTCGAGTTTTAGTGAGCATCGACAGTAAAGGTCGAGCTTCGACGAGACCCAGAGGCTCTGGTCGAGCTTCAATGAACCTCGACAGCAAGGTTCGAGCTTCGATGAGGTTTGAGCTTCGATGAGATCTGGAGGCTGTTGATGAGGCTCGACAGCTTGATGGGAGTTCATGTATGAAGTCATCGTAAGTATGCAAGAGCAGAGTTTGGTGGGCACTGTTGAGTATTGGACTCCCCAGGATTTGGTTTTGGATGATGAGCAAACATAAATAATTCATGAACTAACAATTTGTGAGCGCAGTTATGGAGATCGTCGCCAAATTCACAAGAACACTCAAAGAGACATCTCAAGACTTCTCAAAGCTCGTATTCAATGCCTAACGCTTCGTTGAAGCTTTTGGACCATTTTGGAAGTCATGAAGATTTGATCGAAGCTCTCGAAGACCGTTCCTTAAGGTTTTATTTATAGTCTTTTAGTTTCAATCTATAGAATGTTAAGCCTTGAGTATATCTTACATTTCTATCTTCATAATGCTCATATCTTAGCTCTAGGATCTTAGTAGAAGTCCATACAATCTTTCCCGAAGCATCGCGCTTCGATTCGGGACTTCTTGTGCATGTTAGTTGGTTCAAGAAGAAGAACCAACCGACTAGATGGTGATCTAGTCGGTCGGCAAAGCTTCTTGGACCGACTAGTTTGCTTTCTAAACTTCATGCTCTTTACTGTTCATACTTAGTTGGTCCATGTTGACTCACCGACCGACTAGTTGGTGAACTAGTCGGTCAGTGATGCTTCTTAGACCGATTAGTTGAACATTCCCTGAACTTGCCTTGTTACTGTTTATACTTAGTCGGTCCATGTTGACTTACCGACCGACTAGTTCAACAGTCTCTGTTCATGCCAATTTTCTCCTGAGCTACTGTTTATCGTTAGTCGGTCTAAGAACGTTTAGCGACCGACTAGTTGATGAACTAGTCGGTCAACATTTGTTCTTGAACCGACTAACTCAATTTGTATTCAGATTATTTGTTTTTAACTCTTAGTCGGTCTAAGTTCACTGACCGACCGACTAGTTGTGAAACTAGTCGGTCAGACAGTCTTCTTGGACCGACTAGATTTCTAGGTCTGAAATTCAATCTGTTCACTGTTCATCACTTAGTCGGTCCATGTTGTTTGACCGACCGACTAGTTGATGAACTAGTCGGTCAGTGGTTATTCTTTAACCGACTAATTGCTTCAGATTTCTATCCGTTGGGATTTGACCTAGCTCGTTTTTATGGGACCCTATAAATACGAAGCTTGGTCATTTCTCTCTAGGTTAGAGCTGCCATTAAGAGATTCATTGAGATTGAAAAAGTTAGAGATTCTCACTCATTTCCAAAGCTCTCTCCCTCACAAGAAATCCATTCTCTCACTTTCTAGATCTAGAATCCATCTTGAGAGAAGTTTGTTCTTGGTGAGCCATTCAAGCTCTAGCTTGATTCAAGTCTCCTAATCATTCCTAGGCACCCATTGCTGCTCATTTCAGTGGTGCTAGGTCTTGGT